>JAOYSI010020568.1:18396-35206 GCA_025775065.1 Hiodon alosoides | reverse complement strand
CATTCAATTAGTCAATCAACGGCCATTCAATTAGTAAATCAATGTCCATTCAATTAGTAAATCAACGCACATTAAATATTCAATTAGTAAATCAACGGCCATTCAATTAGTCAATCAACTCCCATCCAATTAGTCAATCAACGCATATTCAATCATTCAATCAACTCACATCCAGTCAGTCAATCAATGCACATTAAATTAGTCAATCAACGCAACGCTTTTTTTAAACTAATTTTGCAGAACTTATAAACAAGGCGTTGTTCGTTCTGGGTCCCTTGCAAAGCAAATTCTAAGTGGGATTACGACAAAAATGTTGTCTCCAGCATGACAACCTGCTGGGGCAGGAAAAAAAAGGACAACGGAATAAATACTTTAAAATGTCATGTCGTTCATTTCTGTGATGTCCAAAAACACACTTTCCGTAGTGCAGGTAAATAATATTAATTCAATACAAATTGCTGAATTAAGTAGCTTATATTAGCATTTTTGTGTTTGTATAAATTATGCATGTTTTTAGTGAGGCAACAATAGAATTAAATTCCCTTTTTAGTAAAGAACATCATTCTGAATATTTTGTAGTTTATCAAATCAAGATGTTTCTACAAAGCTTAATCATAGACTGTTATTGCACTAATGTTTAAATAGAAGGCAGAACATTTATATGAAAACTAAGTTAGAGTTGACAATCAAAATATATAATGCATTAAGACTGATTCAGAAACAGATTTATTGGAGTATTAATTTTCTCTTATTATTATTTTTGTACAGCAGCTACGGGGCTGAATCAGGGAGTAGAGCAACTCATTTCTCTGGTCAGGACGTTGTTAGGGGACCCTGGTTCAATTCCCGGTCAGATTTGCATAAGGGAAGTAATTCCTTTGTGTGGTTTGCAGTCAAGTAGCACACAGCCTCCTCATCGGAAGAAATGGCTCACTCTTATGTTTGGCCAATAAATTAGTTTTTTTCGTACACAAATAAAGTATAGAGGGGCAAGGCGACTGATCTGTTTCAGACTGACAGACATGAATTATTATGAACCCTATGGAATGCACAGGTGGAAGAATAACTTCCTGGATAGCATCCCACCACACCCTGCTTTAATCCTATTGGTCAACACTGTGTTTTACAGTGCCGCGGTAAAGAGATAATCAGTGCGAATTGCCTTCCCAGTTATGCTTCTGTGCAACCTTTCATCTAAATTTCGACTCATTATTCCCTAATTGAAATTCCATTGGAGTCTATTTTGGAGAAGTAGACCTTGTTTCATTGGCATTGTGTTCAGTAAAAGAGAAAAACACTGAATGAGATGAGATCAACCTCCACAGTTAGGACTGCTGGTGCCAACCGGACAGACTGAAAGTATTCAGCCTCTCCTCCCCTATAATGTCGCTCCTACATTCATTATCCCTCCCCTTAATTCTCAGCAGCTAATTATTTGCCTTTTATCTCCCCCTCTGGCTGGCATAGGAGAGTTAAGCTTTGGCCATGCCGAAGAGAGACTTCCAGTAGTCTTGGCAGCAACAACCAAGAACCAAGAAGGAACCACCTGTGGTGAACTGTTGGCTATCCCTCCAACCTTTCACAAAGTGCTGAAACTGCCGGTCTATCCAACTCAGCTCCTCACTGATGACTTTATTATTCACTTTTCTTCTCGCCTCTGGGGTCAGGGAATCGGTTTCTATTTTTTCCCATTTGGCATTGGGTTGTCTGGTTTTTATTCTCTTCTATTCGCGCTTTCGGTGACAATTCGGCTTTGTACAAACACACAGATGTATTGATTGGCTGAATTGAACTTCGTGAGAACCTAAGACGTTTGAGGCTCAGACTGAGCACTTAACGGTAGCCTGGGCTTCTTTCACCGTGCCACTGGCTCCCTCTTCAGAAGCGCCTGCATCTACCTTGGCTTACGACAGAAGCGACGGATATGGTGTTTTAGCAGGACGTTGTTTGTACAAGTGCCACAGCCGCACAAACAAATAAACGTTTCTGCGGCAGAGCATTTCTGCTCACAGAGACGGATCAGTCCATACATCTGTGAGAATGAGGTTCCTTCAAGGTGCTGGGGAAAAAAAAAAAGTAATAAAGAAAGAAAAAGCACTCGTGCTCTTGAGTTCATGACGTAGGCTTTCAGGTTTCAGACCTGTCCACCATTCCAAGCACAGCTGTTTGGAAATATCTAGAGTGCTAAAGCAAAGTTACAGTGTAGTTTAAAAAAACGAGGCATCTGTCCAGAGTGAGTAATACTGCCTGCTCTTCCAAATGATGCTGGCTTCTGCATCTGTCTACGGTGTGAATGGCAAGAAACGACATAGATTATAGTGGGTAGCTGTCCATGGTGCTGAAATCGCCTAGCGCAAACTACGCTGTTACGGGAACTGTCCATGGTTCTGAATGAACCGTAATCCCGCAAGTGTACAATGCTGGCTAGATGTGATTTTTATTTATCTAACTTGGGAACCACCTGGATTCAGAAACTATTGTATATGGTCAGGAAAATCCCCCTGAAGAGGTGCTCAACCTAGGTACACCTCCCATTCATGTGGTTGACGTGGGTTAACCCACCACCTGCTGCTTCTGCAATAATATACACTTATTTTCCTCCCTCGTACAGCTTCACTGTGGTATTTTAGACTAGAGGTTTCGGCGATTTGGGTAAGCACATAACCAACAAGTTCAATACATTGAGTTTCTACATAGGAAATTGTTTATAAGTGAGTTTTACGTGACTGCTGCTCTTAACAGGCCATTGAAGGGCAAATATTTAACAATAATCTTCCACTTTTTTGTATCTGCTCCTTTGCTCCAATCAGTGTACATATATATATATATATATATATATATTAAAACTGAAAAGAAAAATATAACTCTTAATGCCTGTGTGTGTGTGTGTGTGTGTGTGTGTGTGTGTGTGTGTGTGTGTGTGTGTGAGGTGCACAGGAAAGAGGATGGGAGAGAGATTCAGCCTACTGGCTGAACAATGTGCCACAGGGCCCAGAGACGGGCCTGGTTTTCCAACGGGCCGGCATGTGGAGTGGAGGATGGAGGTTGGGAACTGGGGCAGGGTCACTGACCACAGGGTTCCCTTCGGTACCATATGTGCAGCCAGAAATGCTGTCTAAACAGGCCAAATTCCCCGCACCCCCGCCCCCTTCCCCATTATATTAAAACGTACCCTGTTCAACACATCCTTCAGTCATCTGCGCAAGGATGTAACACAGTGATAATATTGCTTCTTATATTTGAACCCACTTCATTCAATACACACTGATGAGATGTTATTATATGTCCACTAAGTACCAACGCAGTCAGCCAGGACAAATGTTTGCACAGCGTACAACACGTTACATCAACGTTTCGTACTTCCGTCAGTATTTACTGGGTTTGCGGATAACGATTAGAGGCTTCAGTTAACAGCGGGCTTATGGGAAGGCTAAATATTAGTGAGATATCTGACGTGACAAATCAGTAAATCCCAGATTCCTCCCGGGTAGAGGAGTCCTCCCTCCATTAATGAGGAGTAACAGAAAGTAACGCTTTCACACAGCGCTCCCAGACACTTATCTGATGATCCCTCTTTCCCAATTAGTCTTAAACACACAAATGTAAACGGAATTATTTTCAGACCGCATTACTTAATTCATGTGGCTTGTTACTTACAATATTATACAATGGACACCTGGTAGCACCGTACAAACTTCAAGTGCAGGTCCAATTGTCCAAATGACCATTATTCTATATTTATTTATTTATTTATTAGCGGCTCTGGAAAGAAAACTTAAGACTTGGGTTTTTTTCAGCAGCGCTTCAAATGTCTTAAGTTAAGGCTGAAGAGGCAAGAGGTTAATCTCTGAGTTTGGCAGTAATAAAAGCTAAGCACATTAAATTTTTCAGACAACTGAGCTGAAAAAAAAAGTTTGATTAAAATAGAAAATTCTAAAGGATGCTGTTGTAATGCGGAATTGCTTTACATGGAGTTGTTCTTGTGCAGACAATGAAAGCTGAAAAAACCTATAAGGCCCAAATTAATGGGCTAAGGAAATTGAAAAGCGGGATACAAGTAATGTTAACTCCCAGAATGACACTACCCCTTTCAATAAGCGAGGAGATGAACCTTATTTGGTGGAGCAGCAGTAGAACAAAAATAACTTGTTTAATCTGAATCAGTGCATCAATAAAAGCCTGTTTTCAATCCCTGACCAAATGCATAAAAATGCAAGCAACTTCGGAACCCATAACGCATCGACAACTTGGGGTTAATTGAGGTTGTCGTTCCATATTTCTTTTTTTTAACTCAGAGCATTAAACTAATTTCGGTCTAAACCACATAATTCAGCACGTTTAAACGGCCCTCCAGAGATAAAAAAAACAGTTCTGTCAGTAGGAATTTTAGATCTGTTCTACCATATCTTTCCTAAAATAACTGGAATAAACTGAGCAAGAGTCTGTATTACCGGTGTGTAGATTACAGATGAGACTGTTCACTGTAGCATCATCTTCGGATAGTGCTTATTAAACAAAGGGGCATTAAATGTCATCGATACTTGACTTTTATATTTTAACAAGAAAATAAGCCCTTCTGCGAAACCTTCTGGGCCTGGAAAACAAACTGTACAGCCACTAAAAAGTTTCCAGACGAGAGTGTCCGTCAGTATACCCTGCGTTACACCAGCTCCGATTCCCGGCACATTGCATTGCCGATTCGTTAGCTCGTATCCTCCGCGTCGGTCTAGCTCGAAACGCGATTGAATGCATTATTAGATATTCTGCGATTGTTTATTAGCGTCTAACAGTCCAGAGGCAGCAGCCGTGAAGGATGGCAATGACACGCTGATCAAATCACAATTTAGCAACTTCGACTCAGCCACTAGGCACAATTCGCCACGGCTGCACCCTGGGTAGGGAGGGCTGAGAGAGAAGGCACCGGGGGAAATGAGTGAAGCTTCCTGCGGACCAACGCAACCGCCCAGATGAGGCAGCCGTGCATTTGATACGCTCGCGAGAGATAAATGAGACCTGCTTATTAAACATTTAAGAGAAAAGGTGTCATACTGACATAAGATGCATAAGAAATAGGCCCAGTTTTCCAGTTAACAACCAAAATGCCATTCACAGAAGTGTTACATTATATTTAATTCCCAGTTAGCGGAAGCATAAACTACGTCATTATGAATAATTTAAAAGAAAAAGTTGAACAGATCAAAACAGATCATGTCAAAAAGAAGATCGTGTCAACTTCCAGTGGATGAGGTTTAATGAAGCCAAGTAAGCGAGCCAAAACAGATTTTTTTCCTCCTCTTGAGTTGACTTGAGTAGTGTCACATTCCACTTTCCAGTTTACACAAGGCACGCGGCTTGTAGGGACAGCAAAACTTTGAATGGGGTTATCCGTCGTCACCAGTGTGAACTCAGCAAAGGCAAGGCAGTCTTCTCTACCAGAGCAACGGGGCGATAACGTTTCAACTTTCCGGGAACCCGCCAATGCGTCTCAAATAGCAGTGGGCGTTTGTTCCGTTGTTTAGGAGCCCAGGCTAAATCTCGTCCATTTTTGAAGACATATTTAAAGATTTTAAACTATTTTAATGGAAAACTTAGTACCAGAATAAACGGCCTCCCCATTTTATTTCATGTTCTAAATGTATTTGAATATCACACGCTACATGGGGGGGGGGCATTTACACACTGTTATTGTGTGTTATAAACTGTCAATGTGAAACAAGAGGAGACCTTTACGTTAGGGGTCACAGCTGTCTTTCTACTGACAGGCAACTGCTCGGTCAACCACATCAAGAGAACAGCATTTAACAGCAGTTTTGCATTCCCAGCAATACATATATTCAGGTGTAAACTGACGCTCCTTATAAAAACCTGCACAAAAGTGAACGCCAATATTATTAGACTGCCAGTTATTCTTGATTCTTTTCTACATAATCCCATAAAATGGTTACCCCCAAAATGGTTTTAGTTCAAATCCAGATCAGTAGTTACTCAATTGGATCAATTACGTTTAATTAAAGCAGCTGGCCTAGCGCTCCAAGTACTCATACTTAGATATTAGTAGGACTGTGACACGGCTAAAACATAGGTTTCTACCCGTTTCATATTTTAAAAATAAATAAATAAATAAACTTGCTATACAAAGGTTATCACGCTAATAATTTCAAGCAACGTTCTGATTTAAGAAGTTTACTACAAACCAGTGCAGCCTACACAACAATTTGCGGCAACATTACCGAAAACAATTATATGGACTGTTTTTTTTTCTTTCTTTCTCGCATTCTAAAGCACAGCATTCCAAAATATAATTACATTCTACCACTTCTTGGATTTCTTGCAACACTTAATAAATGATGAAGCGGCCACAAATAGACATTTCATCATTTGCTAGGCTTTATTGCAGAAGCAGTCAGTCCAATTCACGTCCAGCAAAACTGGGATACCAGCAAATTGGAATATGCTGCACTTCTTCGTTGACAAGAATTAAAAATCGCATTCACTCCGCAAAACAATTCGAACCAACTGTTTTTCACAACTAATTCAAAAATGATATCCAAAAAGACACTCGAATATGCGGAAGAATCAGAAATTGAAAATTGAAGAAAAAGAAAAAAAAACAAAAACAAAATAACCTGTGATCATAAGCTGCAAGAAAAGTCTTACGTTAAAATGTCAGCAGGTTTTTAAAAATGATTCCCTTTAAGAATAGATGACTGAAATGAAAACAGGCTCTTTCTCGGTGACGGCCACCGTGCTCACAAAATCACAAAACTGAGAAACAACACCGCAAAATACACAAAACACAGCTACAACAAAAGTCAGAACGATAGAAAAGGAACAAAAACGAAAAAAAATGAAAACGTTTAAAAACCACAAGTAGACATGCTTTAAAAATTAAAAATAAAACTGTCAACCCTGATTAAAAACCAGTTGCATATTTTAACAAGACAGCAGACACAGATGTCCCACAGTGACCGCCGCTACAGCTCTCTGTCACCCGGCTCTGCAACCACGAATCAAATCACTGCATGCTAAAAACTTGAAGCCTGGAAAAATATCCCTTCTTATGTATTAACACCAGCAAAAGGATGAAAAGTTAAAATAAAAATACAAAAAATATTTACCAAAAAAGCCACTGAAAAGGTACTCACCGAGCGGGAGTAAAATGTTGCAATAAAAATGAGTTTGGGTATAAAATACAGTATGGCGGTGCGAACTGAAACGTAGCGCTTTTTCTCTCCGTCTCAGCCTCCGCGCGTGTCATGTGACTCCGATTCAACCCGAATACCAGCAATGATCGCGCGGGGAAGCTCGCCGAAGCCAAGTGGCCGCGCTAGAAGCCCGTTCTCGAAAAGTAAAAGAGGTGGTCCTTATCGTCCCACAATTTTGATAGCGCGGGCTGTGTTTTTCTTGCGATTTCTTAAAGATCCAGCACCTGTTTTTCTATCATAGGCCCAACATACCATTTAAAGCTGTAAGCGCCTGTTTGTACCTTTGAATAATATTTGGGCTAATGTCATATATCATTTGAAAACAGCATAATCACATGTGAGGCCAATAACGAAACGCAATTTACCAATGTCATTTTACCATAAAATAGTCCCCTTCAATCCCATTTCTCAGGGGGTTGTGATGTGATGTTTTAAATGAACTCACCCAGATATTTACTAAATTGATTTAAGCGGTGATGACAGTGCCAGTACAATATACAGGAATTTACAATACATATCAACCACTAATGCAATGCCACCTGTTTCCCATTCAGTCTGAGGCACGACTGGATTTCGGCTAAAGAAAAAAAGATTAATCTAGTTTTGGCAGAGAAAAATGTGCTTTTAAACACACAATCAATTTCTAATCTTTAAAGATTCGTTTTTTACTCACACCCAGGCGCGACAAAGAGTATCCTTCTTACGTTTGGCAAAATATTTTAGGCAAATTGTGAAATCGTTCATGATCACTAAAATGCGACTGAAAATGCCAATATAGTTTGCTGCTTTCGTATGAAATATTTTCAACCATCTTTTCCAGATCTCACAAATATCCACTGCCTGCGGGCTCTTCCAGCCTCTGACCTTGGACCTTGCATTTCACATCCTCCACCCCCGTCCACAGGTGACCGGCGCAGTGTGTGTGGGTTCTGCTTTATTTGGCACGCCCCCCGCTGGCCGGGCTCTGCTTTCTGTACCCACCCCCGGCTGTTTGTTAATCCGGGTGAGCTGTCCGTTCCCTGTGTCTTGCTCTGTGTCACTCTGTGACCCCCCAAGCGCCCATGTCAGAGCTGCGGAGGCACTCTTTACGCCTTCTGTCAATGCTTAAAAACCCACCCCTCCTTTCTGTACTGTGGGAGCTTATCGCTTCCATCAGCTGCATTAAACCGAGGAGCAGTTTATCTCTGTGCTGAAAAAGTATAAGGTTTTATAAGGTAAGTGAAATTCAGACAACCGCTTCGTTTGTGTTGGTCAAAGCCAAGCGATTTTTAAGCTTTGTCCTGTAAAAGCCATCTCCAGATTATTATTATTATTATTATTTAACCACTCAACGTCCGTTCATTGTCCCATCGTATAAATCATTCAAAATCCTTTACACTTACGTTATACGTTACACTTTTATGAGCCCCTTGCCGAACCCGCCTGACTTTCTGTCACTCTGTCCGTGTGTGTTTAGCTGTGCGTGTTTGTGTGTGTGTGTGTTAACCTGTGTGTGTTTGCGTGCATGTGTATGCCTGTGAGTGTGTTTTTTTCTGAATCAATAAAAATAATCGCAAGCCTTTGTATAGACCCGCGGCCGTGAATTCAGGAAAACGCTGCATAAATGCCATTCACATATACGCCAAGAAAGAGAAAAGCCAAAGAAGAGTTACAAACTTATTTATGAGTCATGCAGTCAAGGACGAGGGTGAATGAGATATAGATGAAATCCTATACCCTAAGACAGATGAGCACAGAACAGGTTTTTTATGATTAGACATACTGGTCGGTGTAGGTGAAAATTTTATTCATCGTGTTCACACAAGCGTTGTAAAATTTCAAGCTGATAATTATTACATCTGATATGACCCTTTAATTTTGATTATTTAACCCTGCTTTTTAAAGGTTTCGAAACCACGAAACGGCCGATCAGTTGGCATGGGAACGGCACTCAAAGTGGCTGCCTCCGCTTCAGTCCGACCCCACAGCGTCTTTGGACAACGGAATACTCAAAAGATCCGACATTCTGGCAAAGGAAGAATAATTTCCTCTTTAAAACGTTTGGCTACAGTGGGATGCGTGAGATCACAAATGGCCTTCAGGTAATTCCAGGGAGTGAAAAATGGTCATATTTGAGTATGTCCTACTAAATTATTAGGAAGAGAATGTCAGTAACTTTAAGGTCCTCCGTGAATTCTACAAGAGTGCGACAAACGGCCTGAAAAGCGGTTCATTCCGAAGTCATCTTTTGGCCTGTGATATAGGCTGTAGATTGACCTGCACGTGAGCTGTTGTCAGGTGCACGTGAGCTGTTGTCAGGTGCACGTGAGCTGTTGTGATTGTTGTTGTTTTTTTTTTACTTTGGCTATTAGAGTCTGCGTTGGCCATGCCATCAAAACTTGGGCAGGCATATCAACACTTTGACAACCTGCTAAGCACACTTTACATAAGTATATTTAATAGCTTTTACTTTTTATGAGTAGAAAAAAGAATAAGTTGCTCACAAAAAAAGGAAAGAAAATGTTATTAAATACAATTTTATTAAATGCAATTTGCAGGTTGTCAGTTTTGATTAGGTGCCAGCTTTAGAGTGATTACATGAGATGTGTTCTTTTATATATAATGCATATATATTTTTTAAGCACGAAACATCATAAAGACTAAGAGTGAAATGTACAGCCGCCAGTAAACTCAGGGAACATTTTGTGCTTTCTGGGTCCTAATTAATGCTGTCACGACATTTACTTAGTGTGGAGAATAACGAGAAAAGATGAAGTTGATTCAACCTGTGTACTCTGTGTTTAAAACTGACAAGAATAGAGGTATAGTAAGAAAACAAAAGGGTTTCCATTCAGCGCGCTTTGCGACACAGAGCCGACTGACAGCAAAGACAAACACAGCAGAAGAGCTTGTTGCCAAACCCAAGAGGGCTGAGACTTAATTATCGGTCACGCCATGCATGACATCGGCCCGCTGAGGAACCGCTCGGTTAAGAAGACAACTTCATAACGGCACACTCGGAGAGTGTCCGACTGTTCCAGTCGCACGGGCGCTGAGAAGGAAAAAAATAAATAAAAATCCTCCGTCCTTGGTCTGCTCTGCTTCCAGCGCACCTCTTTTACATTACTGACATCCTCACCCAAGCTGAGGGTAAGTCTTCTGAATTTTCCACAGCACGTTTATGTGACATTATATTGTAGAAGATTTGCAGTTTGTCCTCAATACATTTTACTATCCTGGTAATCCTTAGTATCCTTAGTATCCTGGCTTAAGATACTAAGGTTCGCTGTTCAGAGAAACGGGCAAAATACAAAAAGGTAGGACGGCTCCACATTGCAGACAAGCCTCTATGCCGGCAAAGGAAAATCCATAGAAACGCTCAATACACTGTGTAGCCACATCACTTATTCATAAGACCAGTCAGCTTGCCCCGTGAAAGTGTTTGCGTCATAGGGCTGCAAGCACCCTGTTTCCTGGAGCTACGGTAGCACAAAGCTTTGAAAGTGAGTTCCTATCCTCAGGTCCAGAGCAAAGGGCCCCAACCACTTCCCCTCAATACTGTCTTTGAACAGGGGGATGTACCAAAAAATGTATTATATTCCCTTTAAGCTGTCCCGGAGTCAACTGGGCCCTTCCCTGAATCTCACAGCTTGGGAGCAGTTTTTTAGTGAGCCATAGCCAATGGCTACTGTTAGGAAAGTACACTTATTTCAGGTTCAGTGGGTGTGCGTGGGAGCGAAGGGGTGGGAACCCCGCTCCGAGCAGATCCCAAGCTCCCTGGACGCAGAAGATCATGACTTCAATAACTATTGAATCCATCAACAAAAAAATAAATAAATCCATTTAAAAAATCTGATTCGCTCTTTGATTCAACATGTGTCGTGTACTTCCACTTGGGTTTAAGCCTTCCTCAGATACATCCACGGCATGTGCAACTTCATTAATAAATAAGGAGATGGGAGTGGAGACAAAACGAGGTGAAACCGAACACAATAATTATCTTCAAAACATAGTAATTAAATCCAGTAGCGGTAACGATTTTAAGCAATCAACAGTTGCGGCTAAAGAGCTCAAGCGAACCTCTTTTCATACCCTTACTTTTTTGTGTGACTAAGATTGATTATTTTCCCCCTGTCTTCCTCGATCTTACAATTTATAGCTGAAAAATAATGGAATTTCTATTACATGCACAAACAAGGATTCTACACGGCCAGCAACGTAAATAATTACGTGTCCCCTTTCTATACCTTTTCATAACCCCCAACGCTGATACTGGTTCCATCACTCATTGTTTTCATTGATTTTAACTTGGTTTCAGTTTTAAAATTTTTATATTCATCCATTTCAGCCATCTGTCACACGATGGAAACCATGCCACTTACATAAACTACCTGCGCTTTCCCCAAAAACGTAACGCAGCAACGCGAAACAAAACACCCATGAAAGTCGTAAAAGAAAGGGGATCTATCTTTGTGTGTACAGGCTTTGCCACTCTTTTTCAGAGCGAGACGAACAGAGGGGCTCCAATGACTGGCTCCAATGCCAAGACATTTAATGTCTTGGGATTTTCGTATGCATATTTAATGCTGTTCCAATTATACTTCCTCCGTCAGTAATGTGCCGGGTGGCAACTCTTCAAACGTTTAGGTTGTACTGTATATTGGGTTCTCAGGAATACCGCGCAGTGCTTCTCCTACGTGACTGGGGTAAGTAACTCCTCAGACAAGAAAAGAACGTCCCAAGGAGGAAAATTCCCTCAGTACAATAAAGACATACGCAGGTAAATAACAGAATATGTTTGTGTGTGCGTGTGTGTGTGTAAACCAATCGGCACCTGGGGGTCACCTGAACCAATCAGCAGCCCGCATTGTGCTGGCGGTGGAAAATGTAAAACATATATTCTCTATCGCATATGAAGGAAGACATCCTCACAATATCACAAATGCCCAGAGTTCGTTAAGGCTGAGCTTATTTAAATAGACGTAACTCAGACAAAAGGTGCATGTGGATTCATTTAAACGCCTCTATTTTCCTTCCTTATTTTTTTTTAAATAAATAACACTAAGATTAGCATAATGTAATGAGATTTACAATGCATTGATTGCAAAATGGATTTCAGAACTAATGTCATCAAAGTGAATCTTCAGAATGAAGAGTGACATTATAAAATTAAAATAACGAGCTCCAAACAATGGCAAGCTTTATGATTATAAAACGCAGTTGCTGATTGCTTCGGATGAAACAATCACCGAGCTCATTGGCGAGGTAGCATAATGTTCTGTGTTGCACATTGCAGGCTTAAACGATATTCTTTCGTTTTTCTGCAAGTACTTTACCATGCAATATGAGTCTGAGTTAATACACTTTTTAAAAAGCTTTTAATAAACCTGCTATCCCCTGTACATACCAATTGCCATCTTGCAGGGACAAAGGGAGACGTAAGTGTCCCATGGCTACTTTATACAGAGTACAGAAAATATAATGAGTATTCAATTCAATTTTTACACCGAGCAGAAGCAGAGCATCTGGGGAGCCGAAACTAAAGAAAAACGAGACAAGGATTCAAGGTTTAATGAATGTGACATGACCTGTACGGACCAGGACTAACAGTTACCCTGACCTGTGTGTACCTAATGCCTTATTTTTAATGCCAAGATCATTGTAAAGATGACATAAAATTTATTTACTAAGTCGTGCATTTTCAAACATCTCTAGCCAGCTCTGAAATTACACGACATTATTTATTGCTACGTGCATTTTGCACAATTTCCACACGGAGTAAGTTGTTTGGCTTGACTCATTTAACATTTAATGCATGATATGGGTTATTAGCAAGGGCAGCTAGGAAAAAAAAAGTAGTGTAAATTATTGACAGGCTCGCCAAAGGTCGCATCGTAGCGGGCATGAAAGGGCTTTGCGGGCATTGCAAAGCTTGGAACGGCGGAGTGCTTTGGGTTTTTCCGTGGGAACAAAGCTCGGAACGGAGGAGTGCTTTGGGTTTTTTCCGTTGGAACAAAGCTCGGAACGGTGGAGTGCTTTGGGTTTTTCCGTGGGAACAAAGCTCGGAACGGCGGAGTGCTTTGGGTTTGTCCGTGGGAACAAAACTCGGAACGGTGGAGTACGTTGGGTTTTTTCCGTGGGAACAAAGCTGGCCGTTGCTTTGCGTCTCCCTTTTTGGTCAGGGTGAGTGTCAACTCCGTCAGACCGTTGCCATTCGGAATGAGGAGATTTTCATTTTCTCTGTGTCAAGAAATTTAATCAGCAGTGCCACCACGGTGCTGGCCATGCCCTGCCTCTATGAAAGCAATCATTTTCGAGCCGTGGTCCTCCTAACTGGAGCCGGCCACTCAGGCCACGACCTTTGACCTTTGACCTCAGTGCCCCGGAAGCTTAATGCCTCACGTGGTCACAGACTGGCATCCTTCACAATTGGCCTTTAGTTCTTGAGCTGAATAATAAAACCACTGATTGCAATCGGAAGGACAGAGGCCAGCTTTAAAGTAAACCTCAAATAATATCTTTTGTCTTCTCTCCACAATCAAAAAAGTATATATTGTGCTTAGCACTCAAATAGTACTCACATGAGCACAAAATAGGTCTTACCGTCAGCCGAAGCATACTTTCAAATTACAACTGCACTTTCCTTTACAAGTACAAACCGAGAGGGCTTGAAAGCATTTATAAGAGAAACAAGTAATATTTCTCGCATTTTCCTGTTACATCTTTTCGACTTAATTTATTTCCCTTAATAAACTGAGGCAGTAGAGTTGTTAGAGTTGTCCTTGTTTCCGATGCCCAGGCTGGAGACACGCCGAGACAGTCCACCGGCACTCCAAGGGGAAAGGTTGCACCATCGGCAAACCCCTCAGTGGACCCACCTTCATACCTTAGTCCAAATCCAATCCATGTGTTTGTTATGTGAACACATGTAAACAACGTATAAAAGTAAATGCATTCATTGCATAAGAATAATCGTTATAACACTATAACAAACGTAAAAACACTGTTATAAACGCTACATAATAATAATTGATTGCTGGAAACTGTGAAAGACAAATACAGGACGAATAGCGGCTGACTCCCGCTAATTAATTTACCGCAGGCCAACGTGTCTGATGTTTATTAACTTCCTGATGTATATTTCCTGGGGTTTTTTAATGACCCAGGGGCCAGGGTACCCATACATCACATGCGATTCGGTTATTCTACTGCTGAAAATTAAATCGCGTTTTAGATGACATTTTCCCTTTGGTCTAGCAAAGTGTCCTACATGGCCCATAGCCACGGTGGCATTCACAATGCTAATTAGCCAAATAAATATCCCATTTATATTAATAGATTCCCTAAGATAAAAAAAAAAAAAATACTAAGTGACAGAGTAGTGATTGCAATCAGTATTGGTCAGGCACTCTGAATAGGTAATTGATTTCATGCTGCGGCCCTAGGTTTGTATTTCTCACTCAGCATTATAATATGAATGTGCGAGTTCGAGCACGATAGCCGTATATTCATAAACTTAAGACAAGTTATATTGTTGCAATATAACAGCAAAAAATGCTTTTATTTGCCTTTTTATTGTTGATTTCTTCTTTGTATATATGTATAAATTATTGAAACGGTGGGGCATTTAAGATTTAGCTTAAATTCTTCCAAAAGGAACCACTTGCACTTCCAAACAAACAAGCGAAAACAACAAGCAACCAAATCATTTATTTGTTTGGCTTGTTCCAAAATGTTTTTTGTTTTATTTTAGTTTTTTAAATATGTTTCTCGGCTGAGCAAAAAGCACACGTGTGTTAAATATCTTCGCACCAAATAGAAAAGGTCAGCTTTGATCCGGTGCATTGCATGCTGGGATAGTCAGACAGCTGAAGGTGTGCCAGCTTGTGTTTGCTTTGTTGACTCGGTTTCCCAGCTTGATTGCGTGATGTAACGCTTGAAGCGTCTCCTCAACCGGCGTTTGGTCTGTTTGTTCACCTGGGCTACGGAGCACGTATAAAGTATTTGAATTTATTTTAAATGCATGAAATGAACAAATGCTTTTCAGTCAATTCGTTACATGAGTAGTTTTTCTGAACTAGCTCGCAAACCCACAGACACTTTACAAGAATTGCTTCGCCAAGTTATATTCACATCATTGCCCCTTTCCGCGGCCCATAGAGTTGCAGATCCCGTAGAAAAGCTTTCAGGACGTCATTGTTTCCTGGAAGTGTACATTTTTGCCTGAAATCCATCCAAAGACTTAAAACAGAAATCATAGAACCTTCTAACTGTTCCGTGCTTCAGTATTTTTCGGTTCTTTGTATTCTATTTATTCGATCCTGAGGCTCTGATACCCGTACCTTTTACGGTTGATTCGTCTTTACATACAGTGCCTAAATGCCCTGGATTACATTTTATATACTGCTGCTCAGTATATTGAATGTAAATGAAAAATAACTGAGAATATTGCCAGTCCTGTCATCAGCTAAATTGCATTTGTATGTGCTAATCTAACCTGCTTTAAAATTATAATTTCCTTAATCCGATTATACCGTACATTGAGATATTTTGTCTGTGGCACGTTCAGAGCACATTATTTCAGGTTTATTGTTGTCTTGAAGTATGTGCGGGACTAAGTTTTTTTTTCTTCCGTTTTTCACGCGCCGTTTTTCGCACCCCGGTTTTCATTGCGTTACCGAAGGACATGGAAGCATCAAAAGTCAGGAATTAAAGATTTTCCCCAAGTGTCTCTGCTGCGAAAAGTAGCCTTTTCAGAAAGCTAATTTAAAGTAATTTGCGCAAATTGCTTTTCCCTGAATCTCTAAGAAATCAAATCATATAATTTTACTTACCCTGCCCCCCGATTTTGCGGAACTGTCGCCATAGAAACAGACACGGCGGTTACAAAGAGGGTACAGAGAGGTGATGGACACCCTTAAATGCACACAGTGGATGTTAATATCTAGCGGGAGTTAAACAACACAGTTCATACACATAGCTGTCGAGTGAACGGTCCCGGACTTTTCCCATTCGCACTTAATTGGCTTACCCAGGTTCGCCTCAAAAATGCATGCCGACGTAGCCGAACGCATGAAATATTAACACTGAAATAAACAGTGGAAAGAGTAATGTTAGGCATGATATGTTAGTATGCTAACTGGTTTATAGTGTGCATTTGTACTGAAACTAAATAACACTGACCTAATCACATCCACAGCTCATTTTAAATTTTACAACACTGGAACCTTCCCTAATATGGTTGTTGCAATAACATACGAAACTTAATCATTTCTGCTGTGTTGTGACAAGATTTTAAAAGCCTCAAAAAGCCAGCCAAAATCTTCGCTTGGCCCAGTTTCTTCAGTTACCCGCTTTGCTTTCCCCTTCTCTCTTTAGTTACCCACTTTGCTTTCCCCTGTCCTCTTTAGTTACCCGCTTTGCTTTCCCCTTCTCTCTTTAGTTACTCGCTTTGCTTTCCCCTTCTCTCTTTAGTAACCCACTTCGCTTTCCCCTTCTCTCTTTAGTTACCCGCTTTGCTTCCCCCTTCTCTCTTTAGTAACCCGCTTCGCTTTCCCCTTCTCTCTTTAGTTACCCGCTTTGCTTTCCCCTTCTCTCTTTAGTTACCCGCTTTGCTTTCCCCTTCT
>JAOYSI010020568.1:0-18296 GCA_025775065.1 Hiodon alosoides | reverse complement strand
GCTTTCCCCTTCTCTCTTTAGTTACCCGCTTTGCTTTCCCCTTCTCTCTTTAGTTACCCGCTTTGCTTTCCCCTTCTCTCTTTAGTTACTCGCTTTGCTTTCCCCTTCTCTCTTTAGTTACCCGCTTTGCTTTCCCCTTCTCTCTTTAGTTACCCACTTTGCTTTCCCCTGTCCTCTTTAGTTACCCCCCCATTTGTTTTCAGCGCACTTTTCCGTAGATGGGCAATTGCCTAGCAGAGCTAAACCTTGCCTTGTCCCAGTTTATGTTCTATGTAAACTAAGATAAATGTCAACCAATTCAGATCGTATTAACATAATTTCAGAGTCCTCTGCTAATTCCAGTCTTTTTGAGAAGCTTAAATTGACAAACAGTGAAGACAGTCAGAACAAAATCTAATATCCTGCAGTTTGAAAAGTTCATGTCTTATATCTTGCTGGTTAAAAAGTGTATTTAGCTTTCATGCTATATTTTCGTTGTTAAAAGGCATAGCATACGATGATTTGTGTGAGCATTTCAAAGTGGTCCTGAAGGTGAGACAGGTGCCAAACAAAATGGGAAGATGTGGCATTGGCCTTAACTTAAGTTGTATTTTTTATATCCTCTTATTTCCACTATCTACCACTGCGATAACTTATAGTTATTTTCCCATTGTGGAGAAGGACTGCTTACTTACTGCTCAATTAAATCAAGTCTAAAATTATTTAGTGCAGTATCACTTATGAATTAAATTCTCCCAGGGTGTCTTAAGAACTGCAATGTAGAATAACAGGAAAACATTTTTCAGCGGGTCAGCAATAGATCATTTTTTCCTCCAGAAGCCGCTGTCACTGTCCATAGCTCTCCGTGACCAGATAGCTGTTGTCTCAGTGCTGAAAGTCTAGTGTCTAGGACCCACTGTTCTTTCCGTATGTTAGACTTCATTCACGTGTGATTTGTTTTCAACCCATTAGTCGGTACCCCAGTCAAGGGACTCACGTCAACAGCTGGCAGCAACGTGAAATGTGTCAAAACCATAAATAACCAAGCTTCTGGGGACCCATGAAAGAGCTAAATATTTTATAACAGGTGAGTCACAAAATGCCCTGCACGCTGAGCTTGGAGGCTCGGGGAAATTTAAAACCAGTTCAAATAATAAATACTGGCAGGACGCGGAGAGAGTTGTCAGACTCCTCGGTTTGCAGTTTGGATGATGAATGTTTTTTCTGCAGAGGAATATATGTAGAGCTGTACCGTGACATCACAGTAAGTCTAAATTAAATACAGACATAATCATTTTCTCACTAAAATAACAAAATTTGTTTTTGGTTGGTAGGGTTGTTGCAATGAAACATTTTGGCACGATAAAAAGAAAGAACAGAATTAAGTTATCATGGACAGCAGTTCATCCAGTAAATTAAATGGCTAGTATGAATGATTATAATAGTGAGTAGAATAGCGTTCTCAGTGTACCTGTAGGGACTTGAGATGGGGAACACATGCTTTTTTCTGACTTCTGGCCTCCTCCCTCATTAGGGAGCAGAATGCATTGTATTTAAATTTTTCCCAAAGGAAGAAATCAAGTGTGATGGCACATTTTGGAATGGACAGGTATTAGCCATATTTGTTTAAAATGTACATAAACCCCCAGCCATGCGGGAGGTCAGTGTGAAAACATTAAAACAAGGGTTCTGTTGTTAAAGGCGCTTGCCCCAGCATAGACTGAGCCCTATGGTTCAAATCCCCTTTATGTCATTTGCCGGTCGTGAAGGAGATTGCCACCCAGGCTGGGGAGGGTTAAATCGGCAGTGCCTGTAGTTAATGAACATCTCCTACTGGCTTCCTGGGCTTCAGCAGGTAAGCAGTGCCGTCGACAGGAGGCCTACCACCTCTCACACCTCTCATGCAAGCTATGTAGCCGGTCGAATGTAAAAGAAATGGGGACGGCTCCAAGTACTTCCTCACCCTCCACACGTGTGGTGGCAGGACGTGTGGTGGAAGGACGTGTGGTGGAAGGACGTGTGGTGGAAGGACACGTGGTGGCAGGATGTGTGGTGGCAGGACGTGTGGTGGCAGGACTTGTGGTGGCAGAAGGTGTGGTGGCAGGACTTGTGGTGGTAGAACGTGTGGTGGAAGGACACGTGGTGGCAGGGCGTGTGGTGGAAGGACACGTGGTGGCAGGGCGTGTGGTGGAAGGACACGTGGTGGCAGGGCGTGTGGTGATTAGAAAAAGGCATTAGAAAAAAATGTCTGAAAAAAATGCTGATTTCTCAGAGGGCAGTAACAGCCTTATCATGAGCTTGATCCAGTTGCACCGTTCATTTCCAGTACGAGCTTGTTCTAGCAGAACCTGTACAGTTCATTTCCAGTACGAGCTTGTTCTAGCAGAACCTGTACAGTTCATTTCCTGTGTGAGCTTGTTCTAGCAGAACCTGTACAGTTCATTTCCTGTGTGAGCTTGTTCTAGCAGAACCTAAACACTTCATTTCTGGCATGAGCTTGATCCAGCAGAACCTAAACACTTCATTTCTGGCATGAGCTTGATCCAGCAGAACCTGAACACTCCATTTCCAGCACGTGAAGCCCGGCACATCCTGGGGCAGGGCTTCAGTGGAGAACGGATGTTTATTACTGTGAGCGGTGAAACACAGCGAGATTGACACCTCTGTGAAGCCCAGCAGAGCCCGGGCAGAGCTTCAGTGGAGAACGGGTGTTAATTACCGTGAGCGACCCACGCCTTTGACAGGGAGGATTCTTCTGTCAGAATTCTTCCCAGAGTTTACGCTTTGTAGATACAGAGCCGCCCTCGGTGGAACGCCGAGAGAAAGCCATTCTCAAGGAGATGCACTGCTTGTAGCCCCCACTAAAACGTGCTATTCAAAAGTCAAAACCGCTCAGAGTGATTTTCCATTCCATTCGCTCATTTTTTCATTCTGTCCTTGTTTTTATAATTGCTTGATTAGGCTATGACAGCTGTATAATTGTTTTTGTACCATTTCTATCAATGTTAATTCAGGAATCACTTCCTGATAGAAATCAGTCAGGTAGCCTGCCCCTGTAGTGAACAGGGCGGACTTGTTTATACTGATGTCAACGTGGTGACACGCGAACGCCGCAGAGACTGGCAACACTTCAGGTTCATTCTGACTGTATAATAAACCTGCTTTCCTATGGGTAAGCCCCAACTCTTTGGTCAGCGGGTCATAGTAGGTCAAACATCAACCGTGAGGAATGTGAACTATGTGGTGGCATGCGTATGTCTGGCAAACCCCCCATATTGTCACTGCCTTTGGTGCTCAGCCATGGAAACTGTGCTGCGGCTTTCTCCTGCCATTGAAACTGTGCTGGGGGTTTCTCCTGCCATTTAAACTGTGCTGATGGGGGTTTCTCCTGCCATGGAAACTGTGCTGGGGTTTCTCCTGCCATGGAAACTGTGCTAGGGTTTCTCTTACCATTTAAACTGTGCTGCGGCTTTCTCCTACCATGGAAACTGTGCTGGGGGTTTCTCCTGCCATGGAAACGGTGCTGCGGGTTTCTCCTGCCATGGAAACTGTGCTGCAGCTTTCTCCTGCCATGGAAATTGTGCTGGGGTTTCTCCTGCCATGGAAACCGTGCTGCGGGTTTCTCCTGCCATGGAAATTGTGCTGCTGGGGGTTTCTCCTGCCATGGAAACTGTGCTGCTGCAGGTTTCTATTGTAATGAGGCCACTGATGAAACACGCATGGAGTAGCAACTCAGTTTGTTTCCCAAAATTTCCCGACTTGTGAGAAATTACACAGCTCTGGTGATTCATGTAGCTAATATATGCTTGGGCTGTTGTACGGATCTTCATTCTGTAAAGGTCTTTTAAGCAGATGTATGAAAACAATGAAACAGACGACAGAAATAATCTTTCTCTGGTACAGCGTATACATTTAGGACTTCTGTCTGGGTATCTTTAAATATTACTGATTTAAGTTTTCACAGCTGCGTTATCAACGCGTTTCACTCATTCTCCAGTAGGATTATTCATTATTCATAAAAAGGATCTTTCATCCTTCTTTTTTATTTTAAAACATTTTTTACTTCAAGAGGCCATCTTAAATTTAATCTTTATAAAAACAAGTTTCTGCTTGCCATCTGAAGTGAATCGGCAATCCAAAAAACCAAAATGTTTTATAAAAACAAGTTTCTGCTGGCCATCTCAAGTGAATCGGCAATCCAAAAAACCGAAATGTTTTATAAAAACAAGTTTCTGTTTGCCATCTGAAGTGAATCGCCAATCCAAAAATCCGAAATGTTTTATAAAAACAAGTTTCTGTTTGCCATCTGAAGTGAATCGCCAATCCAAAAAACCGAAATGTTTTATAATCCAGTTGTGTTGTGTTTTTCAATCTCCCCATGAGTTTTCTCTGTGCTTTTTCTGCTTCACTCGAACCTGCAGACACGCAGACATGTTGAAAACAACTAACCAGGCACTCATTCAGTCACCACAGCCTCCCTAGGCTGGATTTAAACAGAAACTGGGCCATCTTGTACAATTCCCTGGCAACTCGTGGAAGTTGAGTTTCCCCGCATGGATCTCTGTGCTGTAATGATTTCACACACTATTCCCTCCATGTGTCCCTGCAGGTGTTATATATAGGGCAATGATTTCAAAATAAAGCGGTCAGTCCCTCTCTAGGCCCCGAGGACAGGAATGGCACGGCGTTCTCACCCAGGCTAATCTTACGTGAGCAAAACTCCGAAGCCCCAAGAAGAATCATTCTGTTGGGCACGTTCTACTCTTAAACCTCGTTGATGCGCCTGGCTGTCCTTCTATCCTCGTTTAAAGGCTTAATCCTGAGGGCACAAGGCGTATCGTGACAAGCCCAGAGGACACTAGCTGTTGTTCTTTACAGAGAACCAAACTGAACTTAAAATAAAGCAAACCATAGCCTGAAAAGTTTGCTACAACAACCCAGCTAAGATGCTGTAGCCAATAATACGAAGAATGCAAATTTGGGGCCAGAGTTCAGTCTAATGGCTTCAGCAATTTACCGAATATCATCAGAAATTCAGACATTGGGTTTTTATTAGGCTGCGCTGGTGACCGGCAGGGGGGCATTCTCGGCCGGGCACCAGAGAAGAAAGGACGAGGAGGGAAGTGTTTCCAGAAGATGGAAGAGCATGAGGATCTGGCGGCAGACGGCTGCTCCTCACAGCGTAGGCCGTCTGCGGATGCACATCCCTGTGGAACCACTTAGTTTGGGCTGGTTTGTTTTTAAATTTCACCGAGATAGATCTCTGCTTCCTGTCCACTGACAGGTGAAAGACACAGGACATGAACTCGTTTGAGCAAGACCTACACTCGTGTAACTTTTTACCCTCTGACCATTCACATGTTAGATGCACTGAAGGCTTTATTTTAACTGTTTTGAGCATGATTGAAATTTCATGTATAAATAAAGTTATAAATGAAATCTCTAGGCAAAGTAATCTCGGCTCATGGGTTTTCATTTCACTGTTATGCTGGCTACACTCAACTTTTTCTCTCACCCCCTCCTTCACAGATCTCTGCCAATCCCATCTCCGCCTGCCCCCATGATGTATCCACGTGGATGTCGGATCATCACCTCAAACCCAACGTGTCAAAACGGATGTACCTCCCTTCCAAGCACACTCCTTTCCATGATGTCTGCATCACAGTGGAAGGCACCACATTCTCATCAAGCCTCACAGACAAGAATCTGGGAGTCACCCTGGACCATGACCTGTCCTTCAAGGTCCACATTGCTTCAGTGACTCGATCCTGCAGATTCACTCTCAACACGTTCTGTAAAGCTCCTGGTCCAGGCACTGGTGATATCACACCTGGATTACTGCAATCTCTTCTGGCTGGCTTGCCAGCTTCATCGATCAGACCTCTCACGCTAATTCAGAACGCTGCTCAGGTGGCCTTAAATCAAAGGAAGTTCACTCATGCCCCCTCCTCATCACACTCCACTGGCTTCCTGTCGCTGCTCGGATCCACCACAAGATCCTCACCCTCACTCACCAAGCTACCTCCAGTTCAGCTCCTGGCAACCTCCTGGCTAATTTCAGCGTACAACACCACCAGATCCCTGCGATCCTCCACTGCCTGGTGCCTACTGGTCCCTCCCCTACAGATGCGAACATCGTCCGGGCAACTCTTCTCAATACTTGCACCAACATGGATGAACGCCCTTACTGAGGACATCAGACGATGTGAGGTCTACACTACAAGAGGAAACTGAAAATCTCTTCCGACAATACCTCACGCTTCTGTCCTGAACCAACTCTCCATCCCCCTAGGAACTGTGCTCATGTATTATTGATGCTTAGAATACTTTTGTTGTTTACTTATTTTGATGCTTAGGCAAAGAGTATGACGGGTAGATTTTGTGTTAGTTTAGCATGTTTACTGATATGTTATCTCTTTGCAGCATTTGTCTCATACCGGCTCTCAGTCATCGTCAATAGAGAAAGATAGCTCAGTTTAGTATTGCACTTGAACCCTAACTCTGGATAAGAGCGTCTGCTAAATGCCAAAAATTTAATGTAAATTGTTATTATCTTAACAACGCCTGCTCACTACCGCTGCTCCACAGAGGAAGACTATCGCTGGTGGTTGGTCGGTTTCCGCAGCCCTGACCTGGGTGTCGACAGTCAATTTATTTTTGGGGAAAACTTTTAAATAATTGAAAACGTTTATTTCTAGACCGATGTGACTTTCATGTGGCCTTTAAAGCTCGCTCCTCGATGTGAGGAAATCAGGAAATAAAAGTAAGTCAGCTCCGCCAAGCTCGGCAAGCCAACAGTGACTACGGGATCCGCCAGTCTTCAAAGTATCATACCCAAACTCTGTGTCCGTGGATTATTTCAAAATGACAGATGGTGCACGGATCATTTGCATATCATTATCATATTTATTTATTTATTTTACGGTTGTTCATTTGGATTGTGATACTGCCAAATTGCAAACCTAAACAAACACACGGGCATATTTATAGATATTATCTTAATAGCTCTCGTCAATAATCCCATGGAATCTCGCGGCCTCGGTTATTAATGTAAAATACACTTTTAGAGCTGAAGGCCTGGGACCCTAACGCGGCCACCACGTGGTAACACAACGGCATTGTGTGATTTTTATACGCTGGCCGGATCCTTTGGCATGCATGCAGAACCATGCTCACCGTGGTAACACAACGGCATTGTGTGATTTTTATACGCTGGCCAGATCCTTTGGAATGCATGCAGAACCATGCTCACCGTGGTAACACAACGGCATTGTGTGATTTTTATACGCTGGCCGGATCCTTTGGCATGCGTGCAGAACCATGCTCACCGTGGTAACCCAACGGCATTGTGTGATTTTTATACGCTGGCCGGATCCTTTGGCATGCCTGCAGAACCATGCTCACCGTGGTAACACAACGGCATTGTGTGATTTTATACGCTGGCCGGATCCTCGCCGTGGTAACACAACGCTGGGGTGTTGGAGCAGCGTTACACCAACAGTTTGCTCCCGTCGCACAAAGGCACTGTTGACCGGTGTGCAGTGGATACCAAACCTGACGAGAATTGTTTTACTGAGACTGCACTGACATTGGGAGCACGTTACTGCTCAGTTAATATGTTTGTGCTTTATTGTACACAGTAACGCAGATAATGTTCCCTCACTTTATGATAATGATGTTTGGAATTGACCGGGAAGTCCGAGGAGACATAAATAATGCAAATGTTTACCGTATTACCATTTCAATGCCAGGGCCTCTCTTCATCCTGGAGGAATGGATTATGAACCCTAAGTCACCCACTCATGGGCTGTAGATCAAAAGAAAACATTGCTGCTCCTCCCTGACTGCGTCCTCCCTCCAGAACCCCCCTTTTCCTGTAAACCCTGTGATCTGGACCCAATGAGATCCTTTGCAAATGTCAACTTCAAATTGCCTTTAATTTTTTTTTTATTACCGTGGGTTGTTTTTTTTAGACCCGGGTCTGACCAAAAGCAGAGTCTCTCACCACTTCGGTTTTTTGCCACAGAAAAAGCTGAGGTGAATTTCACATGCGGGTAAAACGGCTTGGGAAGTGCGTTATATTGAAGCCTGAGAGAGCATTTGTGCTTCTCTGCGAGAGTTAAATTCACCCCCTTCAAGTTGTGTGTCTGACTGTGAGCAGGAAAATGCCCAAGAACTGGTGGGGTCCGCATATGAGAAGACTGGAGTTTGAGGTCATGGTCAGTTCGGCTGTTTAAGTGAGAACATAGAACACAGAATGCTCCCGTTTCAATTTAATTCCAACTTTTCCAGATCCAGACGCTGAC
The DNA here is from genome assembly GCA_025775065.1 of Hiodon alosoides. Lineage (NCBI taxonomy): Eukaryota > Metazoa > Chordata > Actinopteri > Hiodontiformes > Hiodontidae > Hiodon > Hiodon alosoides. Next base: position 10,011 of record JAOYSI010020568.1, on the reverse strand, counting down.
TTGCGTCACCCAATCTCAGCGCAGAACAAAGCCTTTCATTTTTCGGTTAGGTCTTGATTAAAAAACGGTTGTATTAGGCGAACTAAGATCCTATCATGAGCAGGGTAGAAGCTTTGTAAAAACCAGACCTTCTGTATAAAAAGGAGTTCTATAAGACTACATTACAGCAAGGAAATGCTTAAAATATGTATAGATACATGTACAGGATATTAATTACACGTTCAATAAGATGGATCGAACCCAAATCATGAACATTGAACTCGTAGTATGAGATTGTGTAGCAGTGCAGTACTGGGACAACAACTGATTGGAAAAGCGACACCAAGGTAATGGCGTAGATAAGATTCCTCGGTTTTGCCAAAAATGATGTAATACTATATTATAGAACGTTATTGGCCACATACAGTACGCACAGCCAGCTCGGCGAGCTGAGGTCTGGTTGAAAATGGATTCATGGACGTGGCACCATTGGAAACGGACCATTTTAAATTCCACACAGCTTTTGGGAACCCAGAGGTAAAACCCTGAAGTAGATTTAATGTGTAAAACTGTATAATGGGTTTCCAAACAGTAATATTTCAATAGTGCCGGAGAAGCAGACATTTTTTTTATACCCATGGGTGTGATCTACCCCGGGCCAGAAAGGATGGCACCAGCAGTGATAAGGGACAGGAAATAACACCCCTCAGAGGTAGCTGGACAAAGCGGGATAATTACTAATCGACAAAGCAATTATCAACAGTGTGTCGGCTGAACAGGGCCAAATTGTGAGCACGCGCAAAGATCGAGAGTGATTTCAACCGCACATTGAATCTGATCCCTTTTTAACCTGCCATGAAAAATACAGGAACATGCTAACAATTAAAATAATTAATTTAGTCTCAATGGCGATGACATTTAATGTCTTTTTGCCTTTCACACTCTGACATACTTTTATTTTACTCCAAATCTTATATTGTATATTCCTACACACAGTAATTAAAGAAAATAATTAGTCCTCATACAGAGCGTAGGGCTCTGCTCACAGCCAAAATCTAAATTCTAGATCCTGGTGTTTTTAATGTTGACTCTGGTCTGTTTAAAACTGACTCTGGTGTGTTTGGTAGTGACCCTGGAGTTTTTAATGTTGACTCTGGTCTGTTTAAAACGGACTCTGGTGCGTTTAGTAGTGACCCTGGAGTTTTTAATGTTGACTCTGGTCTGTTTAAAACTGACTCTGGTGTGTTTAGTAGTGACCCTGGAGTTTTTAATGTTGACTCTGGTCTGTTTAAAACTGACTCTGGTGTGTTTAGTAGTGACCCTGGAGTTTTTAATGTTGACTCTGGTTTGTTTAAAACTGACTCTGGTGTGTTTAGCAGTGACCCTGGAGTTTTTAATGTTGATTCCGGTCTGTTTAATACTGACTCTGGTGTGTTTAGTAGTGACTCTGGTGTTTTTAATGTTGACTCTGGTCTGTTTGATACTGACTCTGGTGTGTTTAGTAGTGACTCTGGTCTGTTTGATACTGACTCTGGTGTGTTTAGTAGTGACTCTGGTGTGTTTAGCAGTGACTCTGGTGTTTTTAATGTTGACTCTGGTCTGTTTAATTCTAGAGGAGTCAGAGGGGTTAACCAGCTGTGTCTCAGGCCTGATCTCTCTCATCCACAAACCCTAACATCCAGAATCCTTCGGCTTTCAGAGAACTTAGACAGGTGGTGCCCCCCTCCCGCCCATCACCTCCGTTTTCACACCATTGATGAGGTCGGTCTGCGCCAGGATTCAGGGCTCCCCAAGAAGCTCGCGTTTTAACCTCAGGAGAAAAAGACAGAGCACAGCATCTCTGAAATAGCCTCGGCAGTGTCATTCCAGGAATTTCAACCTGTTTTTTTTATCAATTACAACTCACATGAGCCTAAATCTCCATGTTTCTGGGATGTAAGAGAGCACATATTTGACACACTTGTCCCTCTGCACGGTTTATAATAGTGGAAGTGGACCTCGCTTCAGTTTGGGCTACACAACCCAACGTGTCCCAATGAGAAGGTCTCAGCCGAATTATAATTCCGCAACATTCCTTTCCACGTTTATTGGTAAATTTACGCAGTCTTCACTGTGTCAAAGCGTGTGCACAGTCATTGTACCGATCGCCCCTCCTTGGATGATTGCACCTGTCGGAAATAAACGCACACCCGACGTTCTCCCAGCATCAATAAGACAATTTGATTTAGGGAACTCGCAGGACGATGTTGCAAACGCATCAGCAGACACTGAGCGACGGACACCGGGATTCAATTACATTGATTCTCTCGTTAAAACCTAAATGCACACGGACGCTGAATATGGACAGCTGTAACAAAACTTGCTGGTATACACCATATATAAATATAAAGCTACATGTGCCTTAGAGCAGTGAGTTCTGGGTTATTGTAGGATATGATTATTCACAGAGAAAAAGCAATACGCAACAGAAGGGCAGGGAAAATTATTAGACCGTCATAGGGGTAAAATGTGACTGTTCCCGAAATAACCCTTTTCTCTGCATTCGTAAACCCCTGTTTTATTTTTCTATTCCTATTGGATAATTGGATTGCTGACTAGGGCCCGCGTGTGGTAAGTGTCGTCCTGTCTGAGTGAATGAGGGAGGACGTTTGAGCAACCAAATGTGAAAAGCGTGTTAAACTCGTAATGGATCTGGATCAGAGGAAAGGCTGGAATATAAAATAGTCTGCCAGAATACTTCATGTTTTTTGGCCCTGTGCAAAACAGGCACCTAATTCGTTACCTTTCTGCTTTTTAAAATTTTTTATATATAAGGACGGCATAAACCGTGATTCTTTTAAAGTTCATGTGGGCTGATATAGATTCTCCTCATTTGGCCATATTTAAACTTTCAAAGCTGTAGGCTGACTTGGTTTTAATACTGCGGGCCAATATTGATTGTTTTTGATCCTGCTAGCATTAAGCCAGATTCATGTCAGCTCCAAAGCCGACTAATTGCCCAGGTCTTACTGTTGGGAGAATACAGCCTAAAAGCTTTAGAGAGAAGTACACATGTATTCCACACAACACTATTTATTAGATCATCTATTCTACATGACCACATTTTATACATGACTGCATTTTTTTTCCCCCAAGAGGTCTGAGAAACGTTTTCTCCCACAGTGCCTTTAAGGGTCTTCAGATTTTTTCTTTCCATTTGAAAAAAGCCTGGCTCCACCTTGTTTGTAAAAAGCACTGTGTCACAGCTGATTTGATTGATTGATTGATTATGTGACTGCTTTGATGCAGGACCAATGATTCGAGTACAGGTTTAATGCATTGTCACTGAAACGGAAACGCATTGACAGTACAATTATGGTGAAATCGGCAGCGAAACCAATTGAACCCCCCGAGTATCGACTCATTTAAGAGCTTCAGAGTCTGTGACTTTGACTCTGCAGCGTCAGGGCACAGCTCAAAACTCCCCCTCAGAAAGCGATCCCCACTCAATAAACTCATGTGCCGGCAATCATCCGAAGAGAGGCACTTCTTGGATTATGCAGTTCATTGTTGCCAGGTCACAAAATACTTAACCGGGATTGTGAAATGCCTCTCTGCTGTCCTGTGGGTCCCAGTCTCTACAGGCCGAAAGTGAAACGGGAGGGAGGGGGGGGGGCAGAAAGGGTCTTTCCTGCCCAGCCAGCCACACTTCCCAAGTGCCTCCTGTCCGACCGTACTTCTGGAATGCCTCCAGAGAGAGGGAGTGAAGGGCTTCTTCGCTGACAAGCGCTTTTGCCGGGGATGACACAGTGCTGCCTTACAGCGGTGAGGAAATCTCCCGAGGACAGACAACCAGCTCGCTACCATATGCTGAGATGATATGAAATCAAATCAATGTGGAGTTTGAGACTTCATTTAAAAATATGGGGATGATGCGCCATGATTTATAAGGTTTAGGACTATGGCTTACAGACAAGATTTTCGGAACATTTTTATGATGGGGATGAATGACGTATGTTAGAATAACATGCACACATGTGAGGACAAATCCCATGTAACTGGGAGCATGATGCTGGTTTGCTGGGAAATCTTGATGAAAATGACACAACAGAGAGTGGCATGGACTGAAACGGCGAACATTGGTTTTTCGACCGGTCCAATTGGCTTTAGCATGGGGACATATACTCCTTTGGCTTTCCCTGTTTTTAATACAGCGTTGTTTACATTGTAGACTGTTATATGTGCTAACTCATAGCTCTGCGTTGTTTACATTGTAGACTGTTATATGCGCTAACTCATAGCTCTGCGTTGTTTACATTGTAGACTGTTATATGTGCTAACTCATAGCTCTGCGTTGTTTACATTGTAGACTGTTATATGCGCTAACTCATAGCTCTGCGTTGTTTACATTGTAAACTGTGACCATGACGAAACTGCGACCATGACAAAATTGTGACCATGACGAAACCGTGGCCATGACGAAACCGTGACCATTTACGACAAGGGCTTCATTGGCCTCCCAAAATATTGCCACTGATTTTCAGGATTCCCGAAGTTGCCATTGCAAAATACCAATAACGTGATGTAATTCCTCCGTTAAATTTCGTCAACAAGAACCAAGTCAATGGTGACGGGTTCCTCTTATATGTAAGTCCTCTTCAATGAAAAGGATTATGCTGTTCACTTCCTGAGAAAAAATGTCCAACAAATGTAATCCGGTCAGCCCACCTATTTTAAAGTATTGTCACAAATGAATAATTTGCTTGAATTTTTATACAGGCTTATGGTAAAAGCCAAATGAGACCAAACAAATTAAATGGCATTCAGACATGCTTTGCATGGTTTTGCTGGGCATCTCTATTGATTGCACGAATACGTGCATGAATAATTCAGCTTTTCTGTTTCCCATGCCGCATCTGTTTATCTTCATTACCATCTCGAGCCCTTTAAGATCCAAAAGGAGAACTTTATTAATGGCATGCGACTGGTCTCGGTGGGGTTCCAAGGTGCCAGCCATTCTGCACGGGAGGACGCCGGCTTAAACAACACATGTCACTGACATCCTTCGTCATCCAGCACTTCGCTGGAATCATTGCTTCCTCCATCTCCTTCAAGTGCATCGGCGAGGCCCCCCAAACACAAGGGTCGACGGAGAGGCACCGGGATCCATCACGCCGAGCTCCGACTCGCCGGGCTCCGACCCGCCGGGCTCCGACACGCCCGGGTCCGACCCGCTGGGCTCCGACTCGCGAGACTCCGACACGCCGAGCTCCGACTCGCCGGGCTCCGACCCGCCGGGCTCCGACCCGCCGGGCTCCGACCCGCCGGGCTCCGACTTGCCAGGCCCCAACTCGCCTTTCATTAGGTTGGAAAGCTAACCTAACATCTGTTGGGCGGCTGCACACCGCTCTGCGCCGGATGGCACGCATTGTGATGTAAATGAGATGGGGGCGGACCCTCTTCCTGGCTGCGTTAATCAGTCTAACCCGGACGGTGCTCGAGCCGTCTGTTATTGCCAAGGCGTTTGTCAAGACTTCCCCCTGTCGTGTTTCGCGGCTTTGCTGACCTACTCTCAGTGAGCAGCATCACAGCAACACAGAGAAAATTACCTCCACACACGTGCGTTTGACTGTTGGCGTTTGACTCAAATGTGGATGTCGATTATACACTTCAGTTCTCTCGTGTTGTTCCAGAGAGAGGGGCACAGGGGAGATGGGGGGGGGGTTCTGTTACCAGTAAAGATCTGGAATTGGACTGCTGTTAATGGAATGGATCGTGTCCTGAATTTAAAAAAATCAGGAACTGCGATATGTTTTTCCTTGGCCCACGATTCCCCAGCTTTATAAATACAAAGAGCTAATGAGACGAGGGACTTTTCTTTACTATTGGCTTCTACACAGCAGATTATCCACACTGTAATAGGACTGTAAAAAGATTTTTACCTCTTTCCAAATAAACATGGTACACTAAAATGAATGTCCGTGCAATGCAGTGCCACGTAGGGTTGCCCATGTTTTGGTTACAAAAATATTAGCTGTGTTTTAAAAGACTGTTTCGGCTTGCTCCGATGCTGAGATTACAGCCAGTGAATGCGTTCCGATGCTGAATCCTTGAACTCAGAGAAACCGTCACGCAGACAAGGTCTGACGCGCGGTAGCTAATTTAGATGTGGCCATCAGCGGGTGCATTTGACACACTCCCTCATCATCAAAGTTGAGCGTCTGTCATTAACACCGTGGCAAATCCCATACCCGCCCAAATCCCCCTAATAGATTCATCACAAGTCAATTGGTTCCGCTTCACACAAAAGAGAGGATGGGGTGAAAAATATTTAAAATACTGAACTCATTTTTGAGGTAAATTAACTCTTGTATAATTAAGTCTAATCTCCAGTAAACGCCCCTCATTTAAATATAATTATAATAAATCATGACCCAGTTTCGGATTTGAGGAGCTGTTTATCTTATTCCAGCAGTGCAGTAATTCTCCCTCATTGGGAAGTGCTTTAAAAGGGTCTAGCAGCATGAAAATCATTCTGTAAATGTTGGAACTACGGGTAAACATCCGGTTTTTCATTTATTCACAGTGATCTATCTTAAACATCCTCTTAATTCACTTTTTTTTCTTTCTTAATAATGTCAAAATTGATGATGCAAGTTTAAATTAAAATGTTTTTCTTCTCTCTCTCTCTCTCTCTCTCTTGCTCTCTCTTCTCAGTTTAAAACAACCAGGATCCCATTCGAAAAATTTCCAGGCCTCACTATAATCCTTTAAATTTAAATTTACGGAAGGTAAATATCTATTTATTAACTGTGAGAAAACTCAGATCAGAGGTTAGAGTGTTGAGGTCAGCCCATAGCTAAGTGGAGTGAGGAAGGCGTCCAGTAATGGGAATTTTGCAACGATAGGGAATCCTGAAATTCAGCGGTAAGTTTATAACAGGCCAATCAAATACCAAATCAAATACTGACGATGGTCGCAACAGCATTTCAAGTTCCTCATATGCCTTTCCTATGTTTAAACACCAGTAGAGCTCCCTGGTCCTAATCTGTTCGGTTTGGTACGAGAGCATATATGATGACATGTATCGTATTTTCTATGGACTCCCCATAGACTGCAAGCAGCCCAGAATCTGAGTTTGCATGCAGACTGGCAGCACACACACCAGCTGGCCTGCTTGCCCTGTAAAACAAACCGGATTATATTCTTGCCTTTATATTTCATCACCATCACATAGTTACAAACGTAGCACGACTGATCAAACGAGTACAATTTGTGTGTGCTCGCGTTATTTACAACCACGCATCGGGATATTCATTTCATATTTTCATTAATGAAAACGTACGTACTTTCCCCTCAGTAAATATTTGCAAAAATGTTTTATTCCCGACCTATCGGTTCTCTGCTGGCAGAGAGGAGAACAAGTATTTAGAAACAGAAACATAATGAGCCCAGGCGGCTGTGAGCTTGTAAATAAGTTAACAATATAAACCTCAGCTCCCCAATGCAAGCGGTTGTCCGCATTGTGTGAAGCTTAAACATATGCAATACGCATGTAATAAATGTTAATTAAAGCACATATAAAGTAATTGTTTTCATTGAGTTTAATTACACGTGTCATGGCAGTCTGGAAGCCAAACATCGGAGCGCATCAAGCAGATTTGTTTGTTCGTTTGCTGATTTCAAAGCGCGTGGCTTAAAAATGGGGTGAAACCATTCATTTCTGTTTCAGTGCTCCGGGATCCGGGGTTCGAATTCGGAGTACTCTCCCTGTGCCTGCAGGGTGTTATTCTCTGGGGAGGTTTGGTGACCTCCCACTGTCAAGAGCGTGATTGTATCTGTCTCTTTGCCTGTGAGTGTGTATCTGTCTCCAGTAAACTGGCTTGTTGTTAGTCTAAGCCATGTAAAATATATTAAATATGCATGCAACACTTTTACTTGTTGTATTCATTAGGAAACAACACATAATTTTTAAAAAGTTTCCTTTTTTTTCCGTAGCCCCCTCGTTAAACATTTAAGAGGATTTTTAATTGCATCTCCTCACACACCAATAGCTGACAACCGTATCTGCTGGGCTTCCTGCAATTGGTTCTCATGAGATGGAAGCTCATACATATTCATGACCTCATTAACATGCCGTTCTCACCTTGTTTTTTTTCTCCTTTGCGGTTTTGGGGGGATTACATCCGAATGCTAAGATGAGTACCGAAGACATTCGAAACAAACAATACAGATCAATAATACATATAATCTGTGTACCATTTCAACTTCTAAACCATCTTATCAGTGGATTTATATGTATATATGACTGGCAGTGCAAATGAGGTCTCACACTGACAACATTTCACCCTTTCAAATGTTTCCTTTTTCTTTGTTTCTTACTTTCGTAATGATGCATAAACAGTAACAGGATGTCATGCTACTGAAGACACTTCTAAAAGGCATACTGACATTAAATACCGCGTACCATTGATGTGTTCGTGTTTGAATCAGGGGCTGTTAAATGCCTGAGGCTTGTCGCTGATTATTATCCAAGCGGTTTCTTACTGACCTCCGCCTAGACATAAAAATAACCCATAATAACGCTGGGGAATGGAGTCATTGCCTGAACTGCGATGTCTCCCTGTAACGCTTTTAGAAGTGTAATACAATAATGAACAATGAAAGCGCTGGCGCCGTCGATCCATCTGGGCCATGACATCACCATTGTGATCCGCATTCATCCAAATACCCTCAGGGTATCTTGTAGACCATAAAACTAACCGCTGGTAGTAAGGGAGGGATCATGGTGGCCCGGTGCGTGCCAGGGGGGCCTCTCTGACGCACCGTTCTCTCCTAAGCATTGCCGAGGGGCCACCTCGTGGTGGCCTGGGCGATTCCCTCACCGTCCACCGGGAGGCCCCATGGTGGCCTTTGTCTTTAACACCGTCAGTAAAAATGAAACCACGTTGCTTTTGTGTTCTGGCATGACTGCCACTCCTCCCAGTCTCCTTTCCCCAACGACAGCGCGGGGCGACCCAGCGTGGTGCCGTTGGGTATCGGTTCTGAACGCGAGTCCAAGGGTGCAATTACATTCAGTCAGAGGCCGAGCACTCAGCTCTCCGACGGGCTCCAGCACTCACGCGTCTCCTTGGTTACTCGCAATATCTTTTAAGTCGCTGAAGTGAAATAAATAAATAACCAGATAAAAAAAAAAAAACATCATGGTTTCCGCCGTCGGGCCGATACTCCCGTTCCAGTGCTTTTTCTGCCTGCGTATGCAAGACTCAGAGAGCAATAAAGTATTCGATTATCGACTACAAAACAGCACTAAAATTAAAAACAGCAATAACCAAACCCGTGATATTCTAGATGGCAGATCTGCTCTGAATGTGCCACATAATAAAACAGCAGAAAAGCTTCTCCACATCTCAGTGCTGTGTGGACATAACTGAAGGGATAACAGCATCTGTGAATGACTAACAGGCCACTTCAGTCGTCCCTTCTAGGGAGTGACTGTTTTACACACGCAATCACAGTCCTCAGTGCTTAAGGCAATAATGACACCAAATTCATGATGTGTAGGCAGGGTTACGGTCAACGAGGGGCATTGTTTTAATGCCACTATTAATATGCTACTCTCTCTCTCTCTCTCTCTCTCTCTCTCTCTCTCTCTCTCTCTCTCTCTCTCACACCCACCACACACACACACACACACAATCTCTAAAGGACAGGCACACTTTTGTTGATAAAAAAAGCATTTTATTCCCAAGACACGACACTCAGACAAAAAAAAAAAACTCCCAAAAACTTTAATCTTGCCTCTCTAGAATAAATTGTTCCACCATGTCACGAGACATTTTTGCTAAATTCTTCAGGCCTCGGCCCTGGACTTGCAGTTGGTCCTAGTGAGCCCCCTGTCTGCCCTTGTGAGACTGAAGGAACTTCCAAGAGACTCAGTATCACCTCTCCACTGGTGCCCGAGGGAGGGGGAGAGAGAGGGGGAGAGAGAGGGAGAGAGAGAGGGAGGGGGAGAGCGGGAGAGAGAGAGGGAGAGTGAGAGGGAGAGAGAGG
>JAOYSI010020567.1:29841-43328 GCA_025775065.1 Hiodon alosoides | reverse complement strand
GTATCCCGCGTATCACCAGCAGGATAAACCTCTATCCCAGCGTATCACCAGCTAGCTAAACCTGTATCCCGCGTATCACCAGCTAGCTAAACCTGTATCCCGCGTATCACCAGCTAGCTAAACCTGTATCCCGCGTATCACCAGCTAGCTAAACCTGTATCCCGCGTATCACCAGCTAGCTAAACCTGTATCCCAACCACAGTCAAATATGAACCAAGAAAGGTCCTGAAAACCCATTCCAAATCCATTTAAAATATACAAACTGGGAAATGAATGGCGAAGACTTAAACGATTGTAATTGCAATGAGAACAAACACAGTCGGAGCTGAACTACAGAAAGGTGACCATCTAATCCAACTGAATAGCCACCCAGTGACAGATCTAAAATGGGTACGACTCTCCCGTCACCGTATCCCTTGACTCTCGGACACCCATCCTGCCCCGCTCCGTCACACTGCAACATTCTCCTTCTGCTGATTAACTTGATGGAAATATAAAGGCAAGGCCTGCCCAGACAAAAGGTCTGCAACACTTTCTTTCTGATGATCAACTTTAAATATATGACAGGGCCTGCACAGAACAAACGCTGGCGTGAGCGAAACCCACAGCGTGAAGTTTCACCGCAGCTCAGGCCAAAACTGCTCAGTCTATATCCTGCGCTCTAGTGAAAGGACGGCCCACAGGCAGGAACCACCCAATTACAGCTCGCTCTCCTCGGTGATCTGACGAGCTGGTGGGTTTTCTCACTCATGCTGAACTCTAAATTGGATACGTCTCACTGACGTCTAGGCATGAAACACTGACATCTCTGAAGCGATGAAATATTTTGACAAGGATCGACGACTTTAGTTAAGACACACACATTACGCATGTTTTAGCCTGGAGCGTTACAAGCTGTGGAAATAAAGACTTCTTCAGTGCCCCTGATACTGGCTCTCGAATACGGATGTGGCTCTGAGTTCAGACTGTTGAATGCGCGATGGTATCTGCTCTCTGGTACGTTAATACAGCTTACAGGCTGCAGACTGGGTATGGAGCTCAACCTCCAGAGAGATCTGGGCCCAGGCTGCAGACTGGGTATGGAGCTCAACCTCCAGAGAGATCTGGGCCCAGGCTGCAGACTGGGTATGGAGCTCAACCTCCAGAGAGATCTGGACCCAGGCTGCAGACTGGGTATGGAGCTCAACCTCCAGAGAGACATTTGAGAACATACTGGCATGTAGCAACACAGAGACACAGATAGACACAGCTGAACATAGCGTTACTAAGGCGGTACACATGTAGCACCTTGCAATCCATTGAAAAAACCTGAACAGTTTGCCCCTGATGAGGTCTTTGATAAAAAATTCAGCATAAAGTGTTTTTTTGGGCAGAGAAACATGTGAAAAATGCAGACAGACTGATCAGTGAATAGAGGCCTATAAATAGCCCATCACCCAGAACAGTGTCACCGTTGCTAAGGCCTGAGAACGTTGGTTTTCTTGGCTTGACAGGGCGCCGGGCTCAAACTCAGGCGCATGTGTGAGATTCAGGCTTTCCAAACGCACGCAGCTTTGTACAGTCACTTGGCCTGCCGCCCGTTTTCATCAGACTTGCCAGGCCCAGAGCCAGGGTGGACCGTTAGGGGCAAGGCCTCTCTCCCCTGTCCCTCTCTGTATGGGGATGAAAGGGAGGGGACGAGAGAGTGAGGGAACGCAGAAACTCACAGCACCGTCAAAGAATGCTAATCAGCTGAGAAAATGTAGCAGAGGCCACTTCCTGCCGCTGCAGACTTTAGCGGTAAAGCGCGAAATTTAACTCCAAGTAAACAACACCAAAAAACCGCTTACCCGTGCCAGATGACAGACTAAAAACAACTGATCTCGAATAACCGCATGATATTATATTCACGGTCACAATGATGCAAAAAAGATTAGTGGAGCCATCAGGAATGTCTAAAAAAGAAACTATTTCGATGATAGAGCTATGACACGTCTATTTATGGACTTTGAGAGCAGGTTCGGGGCGCAGACCACTCCACAATGCAGATTTCCAGCCACTCCTCGTGGCTGGTTACAGTGCTTTCGTTTGTGATGTCCGAATTCCACTACTGGAAGCGTAGACTCCCCATTTCAGTGGAGCTCTCTGGACTGAAAAATATCCTGACTTAAAAGTCCCGACATAACCAATAGTCCAGTTCTGATACTCGGCTTGTTGGGATCCGTTTTGTCAGTGGCAACAAAACCATTACTTGGGATGAACCAGGGTCCTAAACGGACCTCATCAGGCCTCTTCAGTAAAGACACATTTTTCTCCTGCCTGACAAGTTATCAACAACATCAGCATTAGGCTTAAGAGCAGAACCATTCCTGGGATATGGTCTGCTGGCTGCAATTGCATATGCAATAACAAACTCCACCCTTATAAGACACCGCCTCCATTTTGACAGTTTGGGAGTCTGGATCTGCTACACACCCCATCTTAGGGCACAGTTGAATATTTCAAGTCAATAAACTGAAACAGCCATTGTTGGTTCCGTTACATAAAGCATAACAAAAGATTCTGAATTCAGAAACCATTCCAGTGAGAGAGGAAAAGACAGTAGAAATATAGCAGGAAAGCAACACATTTGCAGATGCGTTCCTCTAAAACAGCATGGAAGTCATTTCACGTCACTTCACATTTCCTGCTTTCCCCTTTGCAAACAAGCTTCCAGACCCATACCTTTATTAGGACAACATCCACAGTACGTTCCCCCTTTGCAAACAAGCTTCCAGACCCATACCTTTATTAGGACAACATCCACAGTACGTTCCCCCTTTGCAAACAAGCTTCCAGACCCATACCTTTATTAGGACAACATCCACAGTACGTTTCCCCTTTGCAAACAAGCTTCCAGACCCATACCTTTATTAGGACAACATCCACAGTGCGTTCCCCCTTTGCACACAAGCTTCCAGACCCATACCTTTATTAGGACAACATCCACAGTGCGTTCCCCCTTTGCACACAAGCTGTACCTCCGCTTGTGTCGCTCGTACATCTTTTACCCAAAGAAAGGGCAACCAAAGGGCGCAGGCTACAAGCAGAATCCAACATGTAGCGTCCTCTGTAGGGTCTCAGCTGAGATCTTTCAGGAGCTCTTAATCCTTCACATCTGTGCTGTGCAGAGAACAAGCCCCTCTCGCTCACTCAATCCCAATCCCTCCCTCTCCCTCCCTCCCTCCCTCGACATCGCTCCCTCTCTCTCTCTCTCTGTTTTTCTGAGGCTCCATGAATCTCCGCTAAGAGCCGGGTTCCTGAGCAGCAGGAAGACGTCCTTGGGGACAGAGTTATAACGCAGCCATTCGTGTAACGAGCCTGTACCCACAGACAGGCAGTAGTGTCCTCACACCCATGTGAAAGAAGACTCTTCAGGACTCTTGAGAGGGCAGTGGCCTCTCCTGCTGCTCTTAACGGTTTCCAAAGTGATTTCATCAAACATTTACGTTTCATAATCTTTTTTTTTTTTTTCCTTCCATAGCACTCAAATCGAATCAATTTCCCCTCACGAGTTCATCGCCATAACCAAATGCTGGATTCCTTAACCTGACCACAGGAAAAACGCTGCCCGACTGCCATTCGGTAAAATAAAACCGAAAATACAATCCTGACGTGAGACTATGAGAAAAAAGATAAATAATTGTGAGAAACTGAGTCAAGAGACAGAATCATGGGAAACATTTTAAACTGTAAAACGGAGGGGATTTATTCAACTTGGACACCCTGAAATAATGTATTTAGGCAGATGAATGAAAGACAGCTGAAAGGTTTGGAAAAGTGGAGGGTGTGCCAAATGATTTGGGCTAGTTTGGGGGAAAATAATACCGGCTCTCCAGCAAAAGCCGTTTTTTTTTTTTTTCCTCCCTCAGAGAATATGGCACTGCTGACAATTTCAGTGGAAACTCTGCTTAGTGCTTGAAGATATTCGTGCAGGGCGATTATTTCCCCCTCATTATTTCTAACAAGGATCCAAAAATGCTTCATAAAGTCGGCATCAATGGGGTAAAATAAAACTTTTGAACAGAATACACTACTAAAACACACTGTGAGAAAACGGGGCTCCCTCTCTACCGCTCAACACATCCAGCTTTACAAGTTCTTTCCGTGGTGGTGAAACCATTCAACAATGTTCCGGAAACTGTGACGGAACAGCGGCCTTGCTCAACCTCTCGTACATGCACACAGCACATATAGGCTACCACATGGTTTCCTGTTTTTACAGACACGCGCTGCTCCCGTGCACACTGCCTACTCCCAGAGCAGAACGCTCCACGGGGGAAAACTATCCTGCGTATTGTTATTCACCTAGCAGACACACAAAGGAAGGTTCGAAAATAAACTTCTCTTCCCATTTGTTTTGTGACTGACATACCTAAATATAAAACGCCGAAAATATATTTAAAATATACCGCTCTACAATGACTTGTGGGTCTGCAATCAGAATACTATTGTTTTAATAGAAAAGCATAAGGAGGCAACCTCCCTTTGCCCAACACCCACCCAGCCCCCATTATGTAGGAAGTTCAATTTTAAAAAATACAGTGCGGGGGAAGGGCGAAAACAGTCAAGACCCGATTGTGAAAACAAGGTTCACGTTAAATTTGTGCCGCCATCCCGCTCTCTCAGTCGTGAAGAAACCCCAGTGCCCGGAGAGAGCCGTTTGGTGACCCCACACCGTCCACTCAGGGTTTCAGTGTGCAGAGACCCCAGCGCCTGGGGGGGGGGGGGAGAGCCGTTTGGTGACCCCACACCGCCCACTCGCATGATAAGGTATCCCATTAAAAGAAGCCTGAGAGCATTGTCACACACTGGAAAGCCTTCCTCGTCTCTCCTCATCTCACGCAAAGGTCTGGCTTTCGTGGCACGATTCAAAGGGGAGGCTGCGCTCAGACTTCCAGCGAACGGGTGGGAGGGCTGGGGCAAAGGGTCACCGGCAGAGACCTGGCAGGAGGAGGCGGTGGGATGGGGCCCTTAGGGCAAGGCGTGTGGTACTCAGTGGTCAGCAGATGTGAATCAGGCATGGCCTGGGACTGCAGCTACACAACCGCTGGTTGCCATGGAATCCCGCTCTGCTCTGCCTCCCGTTACATTCGTCTTTTTAGACGACGCCCTTTTTCGAGGTTGACTGGCATTCCTTACCTTTATTTTCTATTACCACACTTTCATTCGTTTATACAGCCGGTTCATTTTTGCGGAAGCAGTTGAGAAAATGTAACCCCCGCTCAAGGGTACAACAGTGCTTTCCTTCTTGGCATTTAACCTTTGTTACCTTCTGACCATTCCAGAAGGCTGCCTGGCATTCCTGCAGTCGCATTAAACAGAATGGACTTTGAAGCCACTTGCAGTATAATTAAGCACTCAGATGTTGGTATATTGGATTTGTAAAGCTTGCCAGCTCCATTCAACCAACGCCGCTAATGGGTTATTTTTGCTACTAGGTGCACTTCAAAGTAAGGCAGTTTGAAGATAGCGGGTGCCCTGTGCTGCTATGCATGGATTACTCAGGAATTATATCCCCAAATCATTAACTGTACTGATTACTCTTTCATCCCGGTTTGCATGGACACAAAGCAACTTACTCAGAAGCACATCTGGAAAGTGTTATACCAAAATAAGACACAAGGGGGAGCCTGATGCATTCAACGGCAGTCACAAAACGGTCAGTGCAGAAACATCTGCTTTCAAAAAAAGTTATTTTCCAGGCTGCAGGCCTAGACAGCCTCCAGACTCAAGGTGAAGTTTTAAAATGGAGATAGCTTGCATTCTGCCGCTCCGTAAACAACACACAATACATACATGTGATATAAAGCAACCGGCTTATGGTTAATAAGAGCATATAACACAGTACTGTGGTGTCTGAAGTACTCGGAGATCTCAGGACTACTCTCCACAGAGCCCTGATCTCAACATCATCAAGGCTGTCTGTGATTACCTGGACAGACAAAAGCAAGGCAGACAACTAAACTAGTGTGGCAAGTTCTCCAAGATGCTCCAAGAACAATCTACCTGCCCATTGTCTAATAAAACTGCACAACAGTCTACCTAAGAAAAGTGATGAAGTTTTAAAGGTAAAGGGTGCTCACAACAAATACTCCCCTTACATTTTTATTTTTGTCGTTTATTGTCCTATTGTATAGCATTTATTTTATATTTAGAAACTTTGCATTTCATTACTTTTGAAAGCATCTTCACATTACAGAATTTTGTTTAGCATGTGCACTGTAAATATATTCAGCATTTCTTAAAGACAGCCATCCAAACGTAATCTTTTTCAGATGCTTACTATGTTGCTTTGAGAGATTTCAGCACAGTGACCATGCCTGCTTTTTCTGTCAGTCACAAGATAAGCGGATATTCAGGGTTCATGAATGCAGTGATCATGTAGCGTAAAGCCAAGCATGGCAAGGTAACTTACACTTTCACAGATCCGGATAGACAGACTTCACAGAATTGTACACTGCAACCCCATTGTGCAGCATAAATCGAGATACGCTCAAACCGTCGGTAAACATCTGTGATTGATACGCAGTGGAAAGACAGCATGCATCCTTTATGGAAGCAAAACAGAATTCTCACATTTGATGTGTTCAGGTACTCCAGACAGACTACCAAAATGCCTGTGAATGATGCCATCTCTCACAGGAAGATGACCCATAACAAAGGCTGGACTGGAGTGCATCATGGGCTCGGTCTTCCCAGCGGACTGGGTTTTTCACCTATGATATCGTTTTCTCCATCCTCCTTGCAAAAACCGCAGCACTAAGTGAACTGGAGTTTTCCCACACTTAGCGGTGGTTGACCTCTTTCTGCAGTCCAGATTTCAGATTAGAAATATACGTCACGTATCTGAGACCGTTCCCAGGAGGAAGAAAAAAAAAAACTGCTGAAAGATTTAGTCCCATTGGAGGAAAAAAAAAAATTAAATAAAATGTCTTTTTACGAAAGTGTGTTTTACACAGGCTACCCAAAGTTGAAGACCATTTTCCTCTTAAGCAGGCCCATTTGTAAAAAAAATGTAATCTTGCCTCAGGTTAGAGGTAGAACTCACCATTTCTGTGTCTCCTGTTGCATCTGACTCCAAATCAAGGGAGGGTTCCCTCTGAGCCCCCACCACCCCATCTGCAGCAGAGACTTCTCCCTCTGTGGATAGACAGGGAGACAGGAGACCCAGGTATTTAATCCGTTCCCCAGGCCGAAAAAAAAATACATCAGCGTCAATAAGCTCACCACAATATTCCAAAAAAAGCCTTAAAAGAAAGTGGATCTTTTAAAACATTTGAAATCCATACAAATGTCCCCTGTTCTGAGGTCAGTTGCACAGGATAAAAATAGCTAAAGATTAACTGAAATTAAAACACTCTTAAATGATCGGAAACATTTTGTTTTCCAGTCTTGTCTTCTAAACATATTTATTCAATTAACAGCAAATTGAATGAATGTGTACAAATAACAACCAGACACTTAAGTCAACAATTAAACGCATAGTGAGACAGCCGGGTGTACATCAACACATTAAGTTTATACCCCGACCAGCTATTCCAGTGAAATTATGTAATGCTCCTCAGAATAAAATGTGCAAAAGGAAAATTACACTAAATAGTTCGGGTGTACACAAGTTTTTTGCCTGCCTCCCAAAACAATACCCTCTGCCAGGAAAAGTTTAACCAGGAGATAACCTTTTAGTTTACCGTATTCCTGACTTTCGGATGAGGTCACCAGTTACTAGGAAACACCGAGTGACAAACACATTGGACATTGCATATTCTCATTAGCGCTTAGTAAGGCCTTGATCTCCACTGTGTAAGCGTTGCTTTTAGGGGAGCTAAATCAATCTCTGTTCCAAAAAACATTAGGGCCCCACGTTAAAGAGAAAAACACTTCAGAAAACGACTTAGCATTAACTACAGGTGATCAAAACACAAAGTAGGAGCCGCACCCAGAAATTCACACAGGTATTGATGCTTTAAGGTGAGGACAATGACATCACACGGCAAAAAGCAAACGTCTCTTTATGGGCAGCCTAAGTCAACACTGTGAAGACCAGAGAGTCACATGCCCTGGTCACGTGACAGCGTGTTTAAACACCAGAGCAACCAGAGGTCACATTAATATTGGACAGAACAAACGGGTGACCAAGTAGAAAAAAAAAAACACCAGCAGAAAGTTGACTTATATTTAATAAAGTAAAAAATAAATGTACTTCAAAATGTACTCTTCATAAGGGCAGTTAATTATGATATTTATTCATGATATTATAAATGTATTAGTGACAAATGAAATGTAACAGTCTGTGGGAAATGATAATGTATAATGTACAAGATAATATATATCCGTCTTACCTTTCACAAAACTGGTGGCTGGTGCATCATCACAAAGCAAGACTGCTTCCTTGCCATCGCCGTTTCCATCTTCTGTGCCTTCAGTCCCTTCTTCAGACACTTCCTCCACTCTCTCCAGAGTGTCAGAGTGCTCCGGTCCCAGGGCGGAGACGCCGGGTGGGTCCGCAGAGGAAGAGCAGTCTGCTTCAGTTGTGGCGTCTAAGGGTATTCCTGGAACAGCAGACTCAGCCAAAGCTGCAGGTGAGGCCACGACCGCCTCAGCAGCGCATTCACTGACCTTATGCTCTGACCCCTCCTCTGCAATTGTCTCACAGTTTGGGGGGTGCACTATCCCGTCTGCTGCACCCTCTGTGGTCTCCTCCAGCCCTGCAGAAAGTGTGCTTGGACCAGTCAGTCCACCGTTTACAGAGACAGCCTCAGACTTCAGGGTCATCTCGGAGATCTCAGGACCACTCTCCAGCTCGGACTTGGCCTCACCCCCATCCTCCAGGGAACCGTGCGCCTCCTCACTGGGTGGAAAGTCTCGAGCTTCTGGTTGGATCTCCCTTCGCTGAACGTCAGCAGATGTGGAGGGTTTGTCTTCAGCGCCCTCTAACCCTTCTTCCGTCTCCTGATTTTCACATTTGAGCTCAGACTTGTCAGCAGCCTCTGCCTTCCCACTCTCTGGGGCTCTCTGGGGCTCCTTACCAGTGCAGGAAACTTCTGCTGCATCTGAGAGAGGCACCTCGGGAGACCCCTTCATTGCGTTCTCACTAGACAATGAATGAGGTTCAAGGTCTGCATCCAAATAAGACCCATCTGTGTTCTCTCTCTCTCTCAGAGCCTCACTGACCCATTCTGAAGGAGGTTCAGCTTGAAGACATGAGAGGCCCTTCTTTTCTGAGGGTTCGTCGATTTGCGTCTTTTCCAGGAGAACTGCCTCCAGTGTCGACGGCGTTTCTCTACACACCTCAGTTTCCATCCCTTCTTCAGGGAGGCGACAGACCATGGAGACACTTATAGAATAAGGAGTGTCTTCCTTGTCATCGGAAAGTGCGTGGGCGGTTGCCAAATTTAGATCTGTAACCCCCCCTGGCTGGACGCTTATTTTGTCTCCACCAGTTCCGGAGGTTAAATTAACCTGAGGCGAGGAGTGAGATGTGATGTCATTTTCAGCCAATGGCGTTTCCCGTCTCATGCTTTCAAATGCAGGCTCAAGAGGACCATTCTCGTAGCCCTCACGGTCAACGTCAGCTGCATCCTGTGAGGGCTCTTCCACAGAGGCAACGGGCTCCGGTGAAGGTTTCTGATCACAAGGGGCCTGCACACTGCTCTGCACTGCTAAATCATGGAATCCCATATCCCCACATGTCTTCTCCTCCTCCACCTGACATTCCCTCACAGTGTCTGCCTCAGACGTTCCAGTGGTTGCGTCGACAGACCACTCGGCCTGTTTGCTGAGGCTTCCTTCCCAGGACTTGGTCTCGGGGCTGAGGCAAGGCTCGATGCAGTCCCCCCCCTCTCCAAAGGGCTCTGGGGTTTGCCCTCGGTGCCCTTCCCCGCCTTCACCCAGGCGCTCTTCACTGTAATCCGCAGCAGCTGTTTCCTGACTTTGTTCAGGCAGGTCCGTCGTCGGCCTGAGCTCTGCCCCAGGGTGGCTGGGACTGGCTATTGTAGGGCACAAACACTCAGAGCCACTCCCGACCCCCTCTGAAACTTCTCTGCGGTCCTGTCGGTTCCCAGACGCGCAGCCCCAGACCACCACCCCGTCGCCCTCCTGAATGGGGGTGTCCACTGAGCCCCGGCGTACCGCGTCTTCTCGAGCCCTTCGCTCCATCGGCTCCACTCCCAGGGAGTCCTCCATAGGTGCCACACTCGACGTTTCCAGATTTCCCCGGGATTCCGACTGGCCCATATCTGTGGCGGCGCTATCGCACTCCCGCGCCTTGCCTGCCGTGTCGGCAGAGCTTTGCGCCTCCTGGCTGCGGGGTAGGGCTGGCCCCTCGGAGTTCGCCTGCACCGCACTGATAGCGCCGACGTTGGTATCCGCTTCTTCAAGCCACTCGCTCTCCGCTGTGCTCTGAACCGCCTCGCTTTTATCTGCTGCTTTTTCAGACCCCGCTACCCAAGCAGGAACAGCAGCGGAAGTCTCCACCTCCCCTTCCTCTCGCTCTTCACAATCCACGCCGCCGCTCTGGGGAGGACACGCCCCGCTCTCAGTCCTGCTATTGTTCACGTGGGGCGCTAAGGTTTCTGGGTCCCCTTCTATATCACCGTCTCCCGTGCTCTCCGGCTCGTTTCCTTTAGCAGAGCTCTTGAAAGTGAGAAGCCAGCCTTGTTGTTCTGCTGCTGTTACTAGGCTGTCACTGCCCTCCTGGGTGGAGCCCAGAAGTTCAGACTGCTGTTGAAATGATGAACCTTCCTGTATGAAGGAAGGCATAAGCACATCATTATTTCTTTCTTCCCCATAAACAAAGTAACTATGTAAGGCACTTTCCTTGTCTCTGTTCTTATCATCCTCCACTTGATTACCTTGACAGAAATCAAAGCTTTTTAAAAGAGGCTCTCTGCTCTCCTGTGTGTGAGCGGGTCTTGTTGTTCTGTTGCTGTTACTAGGCTGTCACTGCCCTCCTGGGTGGTGCTCAGAATTTCAGAATGCCGTTAAAATGACAACCCTCCCTAAATTAAGGGGAGGTGAGAGCACACCAGCGTGTTTTTGTCAGGTGCTTTTCCCTCCCTCCCTCCCTCCCTCCCTCCCTCCCTCCACTTGGTTACCTTGAGTCTCAGGGCAAACAGGTATTCAACAAGACAAGCGCTACAACAGTTTTGAAGTTAATCCTAAAGCCCGCAGGCTCAGCAGATGACAGCCGCAGCAAGGAGTCTGGCTCACCTCGGCTCTGTGGCAGCGGATTACACAGCGCAGGTACTCTATGTCCTCCTGCAGGCTGGTGCGTCGGCAACCCGTCACTGTGGCCACCGTCAGGGTGAAGGTGTCCAGTTTAGGGTGGTGCGTCACCGAGCGTTCCCCGGGGCAAACCAGCACCGGCGCTTCACCGTCTGCCTCCACCGTGGCCGCCCCCTCCCTGCGTCACAGAAAGACTGTCCTGCTCAGGGGATGAGAGGTGTGGCACGCCCACGCGCCACTCACGTGTCCAGCTTGCCCTGGGATTAATCTCCTCATGGGAATCGACCGACTGGAAAACAAGTTACCTCGGCTCTCCTCGTATAGTTCCCCGAACAACTTCTCCCTGCCAGTGCCTTTCTGCCGGGCTGTCTGCACTAAACCCTAATCAAAACACTTCTGCCACAAAAAAAGCCAATGCATCCACCAAGAATAAAGGTTCTTATTAAATATAGAACTAAAAAAAAAAACGAGATTATCCACACACTGCTTGCGTTGCCCTAGTGAAAAACAAGGCGCACAGACACACACACACCTTTCAGCTGGAGCTGGGCGTGTTCCCTTTGTGGACGGATCTTTTCAATGCCTTACAAAGGGAGGAACTGAATCTGTAAATGACTCAGGGGGGGACGGCGTCACCAAAAGACGTTAGGAAACTGATTCCACAGAAACATGAATAAGTGAATCAATCGACCAGTGACCAAGACCATTCTGACACACCAGTTTAAAATGAGGAGAAAGTCATTTTAATGGTTTACTAGGAAATGATAGCTCACATTGAGAAGGCTTTAATGTATAAACACATTTCTCAAACTCGCTCAGGTATCCCGTCTAATGGGCGGTGAGTGTGAAACTACAGTATCTACTGTAAGCTTGCACGCTGTGATACCGACGGTTTCAATCCAAGGGAATTCCATGTCGCCACGTGTTTTAGCATCACTGGCTGATTAAATCTTCCAACAGAAAGATGTTGACCATGTGGTAGTCCCACCACCCCACAGTGGAAACAAAGGTAAGGGGGGAACGCTGAAGGGTTTAGATAGCATTGTCGGGCCACAGTCAAACGATTGCCCCATCTACACTGAATTACGCCACTGTTTGGCTTCTCTGACCGTTTGACCCTAGAGACTGATCGCAGTCTCTTAGTGATCGTGGAGGAGTAACAGGGCGGAGTAACTTAGTAACTGGAACAGTATTTTTGGTTAGTTAACAGTTCCTATTAGCTGTAGAGACTGCCGTCTGCGATTGAGTTGACACACTCTTCAAACAGGCAAATGTTTACTGCAGCACATTACTTGGGAATGTATTTTACTGTGATGGCAGCCGTCTCACTAACTCAGTAACAGATTGCAACCCAATGCAAACCGCCTGTATTCTGTTTATCCAGGGCATCCTGGGAGCGAGTTTCCTGCCATGATACGACTGTGAGGAACAGTGACGTGGAGTTCAGACCGGGGACTGGTCCACTTACAGCACAAAGTGTCATAAGGTGCCCTCTGCTCTGCTTTGACAACATCAGCTGTTTATTAACAGGTCAGTCTCCGCTCTCCTGTTTCCTACACATTTCTATGTGCTTTAAGTCTAACAGCTTATAAGTTCAAATGTGTTTTTATTTTATTGAAAATAACAGAAACTGCTACGTATACATGATCATGATAAAAAATTATACTGTAGAAAAGAATAAGCTTTACTGTTTAAAAGTAAAGAGTTGAGTGACAGAGGAGAGTTGAGTGACAACAGTACTCACTGAGCGAAGAGCTGTAGCAAACGGCAGTAGCCGCCGGTCTCAGCTAGCCTGGGCGGGGTCACCCCTTCTTTGTTGGGGACCATAAGGGCCTCTCTGCCCCCGGTCTGCTGCAGTAGGAACACAGCCACCCGCCGGAGTCCCCGCCGAGCCGCAAAGTGCAAGAGGGTCTCCTGGGGTGGCAGCTCTGTGTGGACAGAGCAGAGTCCAGGAGTCAGGTGGGGGGAAATGAAACAACGCGTCCAGAGTGTAATGCTCCCAAACAGCACAAGGGGGCAGATCCCTGGCTGAGCTCCAGGTCCACAGAGAAAACAAAACATCGGCGTCAGGGCAGCCATCGCAACGGGGACATTTTCATACATTACAGTGCATGGGTGAGATGTCGGGAATGACTTGTAACTCCCCCCAGACATTACAGTGCATGGGTGAGATGTCGGGAATGACTTGTAACTCCCCCCAGACATTACAGTGCATGGGTGAGATGTCGGGAATGACTTGTAAC
>JAOYSI010020556.1:24506-35207 GCA_025775065.1 Hiodon alosoides | reverse complement strand
ATGGGGTATGGGGTATGGGGTATGGGTATGGGGTATGGGTATAGGGTATGGGGTATGGGTATGGGGTATGGGTATAGGGTATGGGGTATGGGTATGGGTATGGGGTATGGGGTATGGGGTATGGGGTATGGGTATGGGGTATGGGTATAGGGTATGGGGTATGGGTATGGGTATGGGGTATGGGTATGGGGTATGGGTATAGGGTATGGGTATGGGTGTCAGATGAGGAAGTCAGACAGAGAGGGATTCAGGAGGTGAACAGATAGCAGATGGAAAAAAAGTATCTGTGACGGAGTTCAGTAAGCAGACTGAGTATCCGTCGTGAAAACGAATCTAGCACAATGTGTTTCAACAATGTAACCGGTCAAAACGTATAGTTAACTACAGTTTGCAATGCCGTGAATTGTATTTATATAATCATCTTAAAAGAGGTTAATAGCTAATGTATATGATTTAAAGAATAAAACATTTTGTTCCTGGATGGTTCAGATAGAGGCCTTCTTCAGCAGTTCACAAAGAAAAAATTGTGCTCTGGGATAGTTCATGATACTTTCATATGATTGGTTTATTTCCGTCATTGCTGGGAAACAAAATGGCAAAGAATATGATTAAGCTTATTACGCAAAATGGGCCTTTGCACTTTGAAAATGATGACTCCACCCCCATGTCTCCACGCAGATGGAAGACCAGGCCTGTAAGATTGCCTGCTATCACAGCTAATAGGCCTTTCAGGGGTTGGTGAGCCCACCATGAAATGAATGACCCTTCCCACACATGCTATTTAGTGCAAAAAAAAGTATTAAAAACAGATCCCCTGACCACTAATGCCCCCACCCACATATATTTAGATATTTAGCTGAGCCCCCACAACTTGCAGTTTAATACATGTATTAAACGGATAGTTCTGGTCCTACATTTCTATAAGTCAATTTGCGTTCCAGGCAGGCTTTTATGACAATAATACACAACTTCCCAATCATGTAATATTATTAATGGGCAGTTCAGTATATTTGAAATTTTTTCAGTAGTTACGGTATAGTAGCCGTTGTAAGGGACTACTGTATTTGGCATGTTTATTGCAATAATTAAACCTTTATATAACATCCCTAGAATTGAGAAAATGTGTTTGTAGTTCATTTGTTGTTCTTGGATTACTGACTGCGAGGTTCCGCTTTGAAAAGCCCAAGCCTTGATCTCACACAATTAAAACTGATCAAATATGGCAAACATTTGTGGTGAAATTCCCTTGGGCTTCTGCTTAATATATCTGGTGTTTTATTGTGTCAGTTAACCACATAACTGCTTTTCATTAATAATCATGTTTAAAATGGAGAAGTGGCCTGATTAAAGACACAAATCCCTGTTTTTAATTGACCTTGAAAGAGAGCTTGGAGCCAATGTACTGGCTTAATGACTGCAGCGGAAAGCTAATTATTGCATTGATAATATTTGCCTATTCTATACAATGTACCATTCAAGTTTCATTTCTGCAAAAACAGGTTTTCTCTTGAGTTCGTATTTGTGTATTGTTGATAGATCTCCAACCCTGTAAGTTCTCAGACTCAAACTCAGACTCGACAATTTGATGTTGCAAGCACCGATTAACCATGGTGCTATGCGTAACTCTAACCCTGATTACAAAAACTCTAGCCAATTACTGGAGTTATTTTAACTAAAACAACAAACTAAACTAACAAACTAAAACCCAGAGCTGGAATTTTAATTTAACATTCAAATGATCGAATGAGTGAATGGCTTTCCAGTTTCCTTTGACCAGAAGTTTCAAACCCTGGTCCCTGAACCCTGCAGGGTCTTTCTTTCCATCTACAACGCTGCAGTTGAGGTGAAAGCAGCTGCCCTCTTGGGTGTAGGATTCTATTGATACCTGTGATCCCCGAACCAGTGACCCTGCTCCAGAGATTCACCCCGACTGAAAAGCTTCAGAACCACGGACAGCTCTGGTTTCGCCTTCGTCGGTTTGCTGGAAAAGTCGCCGTAATGAGGCACCTTACGTGCATGTTCTGCTGAACAAATTCTTAAAATGATGTGTTTGTGTATATATATTGTTATATATACACATTTTGCATTGAATAAAATTATATTTCTAGGTCAGATCATATGTCCCAATAGTTTTAAATTCCCAACCTAGAGTAGCTTCCTGATGATTGGCTGTGTGCCAATAAAGAAAAAACTGATAGAAAATATACTGGAACCATTAATATATATATGTACAAGCCAGCAGTCCCTCCACGTTTTAGTCAATGGTCGCCTCCTTTAATCATTTTATTGGTCACCGTAAAACAAGTGTTTGAAGCAGTTAATAAAAAGCAATGAAATAAAAAAATACTTATTTAAGTAAAAAGCTTATTTAATAAAATAAGGAAGAATACTTTTTTTTAAAATCACGTAAGCAGTAACGATACACCAAACAAAATGTAAAATAAGCAAGCAGTTCAAAGCGAAATGTCAAAAGGCCGACAACACGTATGATATATTTAACTACGTGACGTCATCCGTTGTTTGTGTTCACCCCTGGTTTGTATACGTTTGTTTCTGTGTGTGTGTTTTCTCTCGCTGTCTCTCATCCAAGGTTTGACGTTGTGTAACAACACATTGCATCCAGACAATTGTCTTGGCCGATTGCTTTTCATGAGTACTTTTTAAAAAAAAAAACCCAAAAAACATTTGTTTCAACTTGTGCCACCTTCTTATCTCCTCCTATAAAAATCGTCATTTCAGCTGTTTTTTCCATTGCAGAACGAAATACTGTTTTCGTAGAAGAGGCCAGTTCATTGACCGTATAATACATCAATTTCAGTAATAATGGAGGAAGAAAAAAGAGATTATACAGACTTTGGTGATCTCACGACTCGTTGAGCCTCCACCTAGCCTACTTATGAGAAATCCCAAGGAATCCGTGGGTTTGAGTAATACAAAGATATACAATTAAAAATGAGGATGCAGTACTCCATGGCAGCGGGTTAGTGCCATAGCACCAGGATAGCGCCATGGCAGCAGGATAGCACCATAGCACCAGGCCATGGCAGCGGGTTAGCGCCATAGCACCAGGCCATGGCAGCAGGATAGCGCCATAGCACCAGGCCATGGCAGTGGATTAGCGCCATAGCACCAGGATAGCACCAGGATAGCGCCATGGCAGCGTGTTAGCGCCAAAGCACCAGGATAGCGACATGGCAGCAGGATAGCGCCATAGCACCAGGCCATGGCAGCAGGATAGCGCCATAGCACCAGGCCATGGCAGTGGGTTAGCGCCATAGCACCAGGATAGCACCAGGATAGCGCCATGGCAGCGTTTTAGCGCCATAGCACTAGGATAGCGCCATGGCAGCAGGTTAGGTTAGGTAAAAACCAGCACAGGAAACGGCTATCTCAGCTCACCTACCATTACTCATTATGAAGTTTGAATTTCTCATTTTATCAATGCAACAAAAGAGGGCATGCTTCATATCATGACAACAACAACCGGTCACTGATAAACGGTCACTATGATAACATGCTTGAGTGAAAAGTCTTATTTCTTTAAAACTGATTTTGCTGGGTGTTTTGTAGATGTAAAGGAGTGTGAATGCAACAGGTAATTTCTGATTAATTTCCAAAACAAATGACAGTACTGGTGAAGAATGTTAATGGATTCCCAATCTTGCATATTTTGCCAGAGTATTTAAGCAGTTTTACTAACAAAAAGGAGATAAAACAAAATCCCAGTTTTATGACTTATTTAATATACATTTATGAGGTTCAAACCTGGTGCCAAACCAAAAACAGTGTTCCGTGCGGAAAAATAAAATAAAATTTTGTAAAATAAAGGCAAATAAATATAAATACATTGTGTTTATTGACAGTCTGAGCATGTGAGAAAAAGGATCCTTTAGGGTACCTTTACTGAAACTGTTATGCCGCCTTCTTTCCTGAGGGAGTGCTGGTCTTTTGCCATTGATTTTCTTAGAATTTTATTTTTCTCTTGCTTTTCATTTCTTGTATAGAAAAACTGGATCTTCACGTTTAGCTCATGCTTTTTCAAACTTTGTTTTGCTGCTCTGGTGTTTAACCTATAACAAAACCCAAAAACGAAAATACAGTTAAAAAACAATATGGACTCACTCGCACCAGACCCACGCACTGAATATAACGCTCACAGTATGACTGTGTCAAACTATGTCAAGCTGCTTTTTGGAGGAAGCATCTATATTGTTTAATACATTAACAAGGTTTGTCAGCATTAACTGGGTATGAGAATTTTTCAGTAAGAAGATAGCATCATTTTTTCATGTCGGTGCAGGTGAAAGATGTTAAACAAAAAAAAAGGGGGGGGGGGTATTCGTTTTTCCACTTAACAATCTGTCCGTTGTCTTCGCCGGGCGTTCGTGGGGGGGTCCCAAGAGGGGGCTCGAGATGGCGTGAGGGGGCCAAACGACGGGACCCAGAGAGTTTCTGAGCTCTCCTCCTCCAGGCTATTATTGCATCACTGCCAAACACACAGCACAGACATCTGGCCTTGACATGATATTTTCCTTTTATCACCTGCTCACAGCAGAGGAAAACAAAGCCTGGGTCCTTTCAAATAGACATGCGCTTGGCCCATTTCTGTTAATTACTACTTGTGGTGAAGAAGAGTGTGGTTTTTAGTGTTTTTAATGGAAGACAGCAGAAGGTGGAGCTTTCTATGGAGCAGATGAGTACTTCCACCCTGCTTCGTCCAATTCGCCATAACAAAGGAAAGGTTATCTCGCCCACTGAGCATATCCTCAACAAAATATACGTGATTTCTGTATACTTTCAACTGTCCCTGACACGATTTCCGATTCTACTTTTGAAGGTTGTTTATTTGGTTTTGTTGGTGGTTTTGGACAGATATACGTGAACACAACCTCAGTTACCGTCCTTGGGCTCCGTGCTTGTTATCTCACACATATCATAGAGTAACGTAAATGATTTTAAACCAGGTTGAGTTTTGGTTTTAATTGGACATCCCTGGAGATGCTAGTTTTTCAAAATAAGAAAGGAGAGTTTTGGCCCAGAGGAAATGGGAAAAGCGGAGGTTGTGAGAAAATCGTAAACACGTGAGATTCGGACGGAACTAGATACTGCTGCAAACTCAAACATCTGAGAAGAAGAAAAAAAAACCAAGACCACCCTCAGCTTCAGACACTTTACGACTTTAGACCAAATTCAGATGCATTATGTCAGACTAGATGCAGAATAGAGGTCACATATTTCTTGACACCCCTTTGAAAACCACAGTGTATTCTTGGCTTATTTTTCTAACGCACTTGTACAATATAGGTATCAAGTTTAATAGCAGTTATTATTATTACAAACATCAGTTAAAAAAAAAAAAACAGGAATAAAATGTATGAATTACTTACCAATACAGCTGTTCACACAGTTATATATATTGGCGGAGAGCCGCCTGAGTCTTGGGTGGGTGGAAATTTGGTTTCTCTAAGTTTTCTTTGCTACCCAACCGCTCCTGTCGACTTTCTGGGGACCTGTAGGCTGGCAGTGCCATTTAAAGAGAAGTCTGCGCTGAAACTTGCATAGGGGCTGTGTAACCCGCAGAGCGAAAGGCAGGCTGAAAAGGCTACAGAGATTGGAGGAGAATTGCCGTAATTCCTGACTGGCAGGAATGATGCGATGAACTGAGATGCATTTCCATTTCCATTTCCATTTAAATTTCCATTTCCATTTCCATTTCCATTTCCATTTCCTTCTCCATTTCCATTTCCTTCTCCATTTCCATTTCTTTCTTCCACAGTCAAGACGGATGAATGTTTGATGAAATTGGTATTATCTATAATCTGTCTGCGTAGCGCAAATTGATACAAATCATTGACATTTCTTAAATTGTGCTGCAAACAAACGGATAAAGTGCAAAGAGTTTCTGCAAGTATGTGTCCTAAGTTTGTGCCAGCGTTGCAGGGGTCGCACTTTTCATGGTTAGAGCACTCTGAGCGTATATATTTAAAATCTTCTCTCAGAAAACGCAAAACACATGCTTGCCACATATGTGAGCAATAAACATACTCTGCCCCCATGTCCCCAATTTCAGCAGTCACAAAACACAACCTTAGATAATAACAACAATGACATTGTAATGCGTTTCATTATTTATTTGGGATATTACATTTTTGCCCAAGGTCAGAGGTGAAGGTCTCATTTTGTTAAATCACACTGCTGAGTACATAAATGCTGAGTAGATCATTTAATTCGTATGCACACATTTGAAGTAATTCTGATGATATGAAATTAAATGGGTTTTTTCCATTTGGCCAGCTGTGAGAAATTTAATACAACATTTTTCGATTACTCTAAATCATCTCAGAGACAAATGTAAATACTCCGCAACTGGATTCTTTTGGTTTTGTCTGTGCCATGACAGTCAGTCGTTTTCCCTGGTGCATGAGGTATACAGAAAGCCCTGAGAAGTGGACAATCAGAGCGTGCTACATCGCGCGGTGAATGGGGTTTCTTGGTTTGACTGAACGCGACGGCCATCGTGTGTGATGGCCTTGCTGTCATGTGCAGGCTCGCAGGAGCAGGGCGGAGAAAACGACAATGGCATTTCAAAAAGCAGTCCGATTTCGCGTGGCGACGGCTGCCTTTCTCTGACAGAACCCACAGATCGCTGGGGAGCTCGCTGACAGCGTCTGGTTTTGTCTGCTTTCAATCCAAGAGAAAAACGCTGCTTACCGGGGATTTAAACAGGGACGTCTCAGTCACGTCTGTCCTCAGACTGGGCTGGGATCGCCGTTCTGCCCCCTGCAAGGCGCAAGCATCTAAGCTGAAGACACACAATGCACTCGCGGAGTCAAAACCCCGATGACTGTGTTTTTCCTTTTCCTTGATCCTGAAATGACGGGTACCGGATATGTGACATCACAGCGAGCCTGCCATACGGTGAGCATTGGAGGTTTTCCTTTTCGCTGTCAACCACCTATTCCACATGACAGCTATCAGTCAAGCTGTGACAGCGACAGGTCGCCCTCGGCTGCTGATGGAATCCACTGAAAAAGGGAAATCGCATGAGGACGTCGTGAGCTCACTGTATGTTGCAACACATTTGGTCAGCAATGGTAACAGAGGCAGCAGTGGATGTCTGCTGGATAAACCCCGACGGGGGGAAAATTCCCGAAGGGAGCAACAAGGGTCTGTTTTGAAAGAAAATAAGAAAATGAGACAGAGGAAAGGACTACTAAGCTTTTTCAGATCTCTCTCGTTGGGTTCAATTTCCTTATCTCTCCTCTGCTTTGGTCTCTCTCCAATATCCTGGACCGGTCTTTTTCCTCCTTTGGTCTTCTTCCAGAGACACTGTCACTGTGCCGTTCATTTAAAAAACAAGGGTTTTTTTACGGCTGTCCTCAGTAATAAATTCCATGGGCCCTTTCCGATTGGGAATTTTTTTCAGCATGTGATTTATCTGTTGGATCCCTGGTCGGTTCCAGAGATGTTTAGCTTTGAATGGAAGGCCCTCATAATTCTGGTGTGCAGGGAAAATTTGGCCCAATCACCTCCATCATGTGTCTTTCATAATTTTGTTGTGCTCGACGGGGATGACGGCAGGTCTTTTCTGAGGGATCTTTTTCCTGCTTGGAGCGGGACGCTATCCTACATGCCTAAAGGTTTCCCATCCTCACGTCTCGGGAACAGTTTGTGGTCCTTCTTTCAGGGATGTCTGAAGGATGTCTCCTCTAACCCAAAACGGACTGAAGAGTAAAGAACAAATTAATA
Organism: Hiodon alosoides; assembly: GCA_025775065.1. Taxonomy (NCBI): domain Eukaryota; kingdom Metazoa; phylum Chordata; class Actinopteri; order Hiodontiformes; family Hiodontidae; genus Hiodon; species Hiodon alosoides. The sequence goes on along the minus strand of JAOYSI010020556.1, from coordinate 27,458 downwards.
TAATATACGAAAGGCCTTGATTGTGACAAGACTGTCCCTGACAGCCTTTGTACGTTGTTAGCAGAACTTATCTAGTTTTCTGCATATCTATCATCCGTGATGGAAAACAATGATCTCTGTGCTGATTATTTCCAGGTTCTGAAGCCATCTCTGTTTTAAACCAACTGGAGCTGATGTCTGTTCACACTGGATGGAATCCTTATCATTTTGTTTAAAAACATGGAGCTAAAACCACCCTTGGTAGTTTAACAGACAGCTTTACCCTGTATACAATGTAAAATTGAAATAAAAATATTGAGCACAGAACAAAACTCAGTTTAAGAGAAGAATTATCAATGCATTAAATTATAAACAATTGTTACAAATTTTTACAAGTTTATTAACTATGCCAAATTTATAATACATTTCAAACTGCCCAGTTCAGCAACTAGGTACTGTGTTTCATCTTCATTCTCTGCAAAGCTCTGAATTTATTCATCTATATTCAGAGCTATTAGAACCCTAACCGAACGGCTATATACCAAGGAAGCGGTCGAATTATTAGCATTTTACAATCGATATGTCCACAAAGGTCTGTCCTCCCTTAAAGTCGCAGCGACCCGTCATCCATCCCTCCGCCGGTTTGAAAAGGCTCCACGCTCCCCTCAGTGGTAACTCCAGTCAGGGCTTTTCTCAGTCATTCTGACAACAGTCAGCATTTTTCAAACAGAAGCTAGCTCAGTGGTTCCTTGTAATTAAAAACATAACAGTTCCATGACAGTTAATTTGTCGATTTTTTTTCTTTCTTTTTTTTGAACAAGAGTTTTATGTTTCAATTTCAATTTCTGGAATATTTATTAATGAAGCTTCATGTTCTAATTTTGATCGCAGGAATTAATATTTTTTTGATCCAGTAACATTATTCGCAACCCTTGTCTAGTGTATTGTTGTATGGAAGAACTCCTTATTAATTTTTTGAGATAATAGTAGTGATTTTTAGATGATGATTTGCATACTGGGAGAGATTCCTGCAATGTGAAATACTTTCTTTATAACAGTATGGTTCACTATTGTTCCACATCTTACATTACACTTTGGGCCTTGGAAAAAACTATGCTGCAGTTTATTAAATAAAATGCATTCATCTATCAGTGATATAATAATAATTTTGTGATTTTGTGGTTGAAATATTAACCCTATTATGTCCAATATCATCATATACAGTTCTGGAGTATAGCAGCTGAATATAAAATATGCTTCTCCACTTCATTCCAGAGGCCATTAACAACAAAGGGATTTGTGCATTAGCTTTGATGTGTTGCTGCAGAGGATTCGGCACAGTTCAGAAACAGTTTCAGAAACGGATGAGGTTATATGAGCAGATCTAAATCACTGTGCAAGTAATGTATTAAAAAGCAAGTGAAGAAACAACCGCGTCTTCACATCCAGATGTCAACGTTAAGTAACTTTTCTCATCTTCTGTCCAGTTGAAGTTGACATGTCGTGCTGCTTGCAAAATTCTACCGCCGTATATAAAAAGGAACCGCCGTATTGTAATCACAGACAAAACTAACGTTAACAAAATTTCACTCTAAGTAGTGAAAGTAGTCACACAACTGAACAACAGAATTATGCAATCAGAAAGCTCTGGGCACACAATCGGATAATTAACGGTAAATGGGCCGTATATCATATACAGAAGAAAAAAATATGTACTAAAATAACTTTTGAGAGAAATATTGATTATTATTATGATTATTGCTAAAACGTCATGATCTTTAGGGCAACACTATCCTGCGTAGGGATTTTGACCCATAAAACTTCGCCCAAGAAGCTGCAACGCATGTATTGAGGAAATAAAATCCAAACTCTTCTTCTTCTGTCCTAGGCAGCTATTTTATGGTAGCAGATTATTTACATATTTTGTGATTCACGCTACAATTTCTCCGTGTTTTGGTTTTTTAGTATTTTCCTCACGTCGTTAAAATCAAAAGCCCAAAATGAATTTGTTGTCGGGATTTTAATTCTCGACTGAATACCTGATTCTCTGTAGCGAAGTAGCGAAATCATTTTAAAAGTAATTGTACTTGAATTGTGGGTTGATTGTGGTACATAATGTATTGTAAAGTCCCCTCTTCACAGATGAGAATCACAGTTCTCCAGTTGACAGCTGGGTATGGCGCACGGCACACGTGCCTGAGCTCTGCGAGACTTCGCTGATTTCCAGGATGCCAAAGTGTTTGCCTGTCTGTCAGCTATTAACACATTTTACACAGCTGTGGTTGGCTTGTGGATTCTTGCGTTCGTTTGAGTTTACCATCCAGGTTCCGGCATCGGGCGGGTGAGATAACGGCCTCAGCGGTCTCAGAGCAGAGCAGCCAGCGTAGGACTTGGCGGTCATATCTGGTCCAACTGCTAGGTCAGCCAACCAGTTGTCTTCTAATGCTCCACACTGGTCTGGTCCGAGGCGGTTGTGGGAACACCCATGCTTTTTAGCCCGGATATGGCCAACATCAACTTTTAATTAATCTTTTGTGAGCGCTCTCATCACGTTCAAACCTAACTGAACCAGACTGGTTAGCAAGCTGTCCCGGACTGCGGTCGACACGCTAATAGCCAGGTGTCCCAGTCCAATGAAAAAGTCCCGCTGGCACCGTCTCAAGGTAAAAAAAACAAATACGTCTTAAGTAAGGAGCCCCAACCCCCATGCATTTGCAAGGTCTGAGGTCTGTGGGTCTGTCTTTTCTCACCCCCACTCATTTGGGGCTTGATAAGAGCACCCCAGCTGTGCCTCTGTGGAACTGGGTTTGGTCTCACAGGATCTCTGAGTACCACTGTGGTTTACACTAGAAAGCCCAGGGAAGCGGGGCCCCCCCCCCCCCCCCGCCCCCCGCCCGGGGGGGAGGGGGCCGGGGGAAGGAGAGTGTGGCACAAAAGAAAATAATTAAGAGGGGGCGAAGGGGGTTATAAGGA
>JAOYSI010020556.1:14050-24496 GCA_025775065.1 Hiodon alosoides | reverse complement strand
CACTGTGGTTTACACTTGAAAGCCCCGGGAAGCACCCCCCCCCCCCCCAGCCTGCCCCGTCCCTTTTTGAAGAAAGCCAGTTACTTCCATATGTACACAATACAAATTAAGTTTACCTTGGCCAGACTGGTTTAAAAGCACCGTCTTTAGCTGTGACACACACACACACACACACACACACACACATAGATCTGTACAGCCTACTGCATAGTTAACAGGGCCGAACATAGATCTGTACAGCTTTCTGCACAGTTAACAGGTCCGAGCATAGATCTGTACAGCCTTCTGCACAGTTAACAGGGTCGAGCATAGATCTGTACAGCCTGCTGCACAGTTAACAGGGTCGAGCATAGATCTGTACAGCCTTCTGCACAGTTAACAGGGTCGAGCATAGATCTGTACAGCCTGCTGCACAGTTGACAGGGTCGAGCATAGATCTGTACAGCCTGCTGCATAGTTAACAGGGTCGAACATAGATCTGTACAGCCTTCTGCACAGTTAACAGGGTCGAGTATAGATCTGTGCAGCCTGCTGCATAGTTAACAGGGCCGAACATAGATCTGTACAGCCTGCTGCATAGTTAACAGGGTCGAACATAGATCTGTACAGCCTGCTGCATAGTTAACAGGGTCGAACATAGATCTGTACAGCTGGGCTGGGCTGGAGCTGCTAAACAATAATGTGAGCAACAATTAATATATAGCTCACATTACGATTGAGTACGATTTCCCTCACAAACAGAAGATACCTGGCATTGTATACGAGGGTAAATGAGTGAATGTAGCACCACCCTTGGCAGAGAAGATTGCTAGCGATGAACACGGCGCTATTTCTGGGAAAGAAATGGCAGCCAAAATTGAGGATAAATAAAAACAGAGGAATTCAGTATAATTTGAATTCACCTGGAAGAAAAGAGGTTCTTTAGCTGCAGGGAAAACCATACTTAGGGATGACTGTTTATTACTGTTGGCGTTCCTACGGAATCTTTATTAGTTATTGCAATGCCACCTTGTATATCAGGCACCGAGAGGAATGCCGTTTAGATTGGCAACACATTAAACATTTAGTGTGAAATTAATCGTTTTATTCTTTTGAACGTGCTCAAAGGCCTGACCCATGTAAAACTCATACTGCAACGACAGGCATTTCTCTGATATCGCTGTGGGAAACCCTGGAAGCCTGGTTTCTGGTGAAAGAAAGGGGCCGGGAGAATGCCTATTTCTCCATGTGATGCCACTAATACCATGAGCTTCCATCCTGTGGTAATCGTCTGCCCTCCAGTTGTACTCACCATACCGCAAGAATCCTGTGGCCTGGAGCAGTCTGACAGTAAAACTGTCAACATAAGGCAAAATACGAGCAGCGGCACTGGCCAAATGATGGTCCAGCTCTCCCGAGTCAATGCGAGTGTTTTAAGCAGCACAGATAATGATGAGTTGTGCGTTTGAGCTCTGAGGCTGAACTGATTGTAATTGTGTGGTATTCATTACAGTGTGCACCTCCCTCGGTTGTAATCGTGGTTTGCTTTACAGTGTTCCTTTCATGTAGTTTAACGGTTTTACTGCAATATAATCCAGGAACATAATTCCTTTAAGGAACTATTGGGCTCGGCCCTTGCAAGTTACATGTACACGTGTGTTTCTGAGAGCGTGCTCGTGTGCGTGTAAGGGGCCACAGCAGCTAAGTTGATTTGAGGGTTTCCAGTTTTCCAGGATCAGCCTCAGCTTCAACATTTGATTTTCAGCGGTCAAAGAAGTGTGATGCTTTCTCTCTACTCTAAAACTGCAAGCCTGGTATTGTTATTTCACACTGAAGTGGGCTACAGATCAGGTGTCGGAAGAAAACGGGTATATCAGGGTAAATTAGCCATTGATCACTTGATTAACCATTGGTGAATTGACAAAATATTTTTACTTTATGAATTCCCATAATTTGATGTCTATGAAGATGCAATTTAGGATTTATAAACCATTATTAACATTCAGCAAAGAACTGACCCATTTAAATCACATTCCTTGAAGTCCTAAACAGACCCACATCAGAATAAATAGTCACAAACTAGGGAGGAAGAAACGCATTCTTTATTCTTTCTTTGTGAGTTATAGACTGGGCCATTCTGAGTGTTGTATTCAGTGAGAGGGGGCAGAGCACAGTCTGCCTGTGGGTTTAGTGACCTATTTCTTTTAAAGCAGAGGTGGATTGGGTCAGGAAGAGCTGAAGAGTTTGGAGCCGGAGATTGTGAGTGTAGCGCGGATGACCAATCTCCTTGGCTCCAGCCCACCTGCGGTGACATGTGTGTTATGTGGTGAAGTCACTATATTTCTTCCTGTGGCCAGTCGGGGACGCTATCTGCCAAAGCACAGGCTATTCTTTTGCATTATTTTGTGTTCATTTTGTGATGTCTGTGTGTGTTTGCCGCTGTGTATTATCCACCCCGTGCGCTAGTCTCCCCTTATTACTGTAGCCTGGTGAAGGTCTGTGTCCAGGGTGTCGGGTCGCACAGTGGGAGGGCGTGGGGCCCTGGCCTCATTGTGTGCAGATAACCGTGGGGGTTTGCAGTGCAGCTCTAATTGTTTACTCACCTTACGTACATGCTATTATTCTGAGAGCCTGTTACAGAACCCTCACATGTTGGGTGGGTGCCTTCTGTCCTCCTGCAGCCCAGGACCATGACTCTGGCTAGGAGCTGGAGCGTTGTAGTGGGTGGGGTGGCTGGCAAATATCATCTTACTGTGGGTACTATAAAATGTGGAACAATTGGCGTGCTGTGCTTTAGCCATTTATACATTGCATTACTTTATTATTTTCGTGTACTTAAAACAATAACAAAACCCTATTGCATATACCTCCTGTGTTGTCTGGTCTATTGGCTTGGTGGGTGGGTCTGAGCCGGGTGAGGTAGTCACATGGGCGCCCTGTGACATATTAATTCAGGAATTCGGCACATTCCATTGTTTGAGACACAAACAAATACGGGTGGTTTGGTCTCATGAGTGGCGGGATGATTCCAACCATAATCTGGATTCAGGCCCACAGCATTCCGTTTGTCCTGGGGAGGGCCTGGGTGAAAGGGATGCAGAATCAACCCCTGATTAGCTTTTTCAAGTACGTCATCTCAGATGTTTCCCATGCGTTGTGTACGGACGAGTCACTTCACTATCTGGTGCGTGCCTCATTTCCTGGTTTTGTCTGCTTGCAATTTGAAGCGAGGGAGAAGGGATCTTTTTTTTCTGTTCGTGTACTGTTGAAAAAAGCCCCTATTAATATGTCCACAGGATAATCAGACATGGAACAGGTCGACAGACAGTAATTACAGGAGAGCTGAATGCACGGAAAACAAGAACACCTATTTAAAAAGGTAAATGAATTATTTGCACATGTGTTTAGTTTAGATGCTGATCCGTGACAAGGTGATTAAATCTTTATTTTATACTATCCACAAAATGGGACGAGCCTGTTCGTAGTTCTAAGGGTTTGCCGTGTCCCTCTGTTTAGTAGGTCAGCGTGCATTAATTGGTGTCTCACTCTATCACGCAACCGGTAAAGCAGATGCTTTTAATTAGGGTGAAAGAGGAACTGATACAAGCGGGACACGCTAAGCAGGACCAGGCCAGACTCAAGACGCAAACGGCCGCCTCTCGGTTTAATCTGGGACGGGTGGGGGTCTAGGGATCAACCCCACCCACTCACCACTACCACACTGTTCTTGTTATTATTTACACACCAGGCCGTTCTGCTCGATATTTACTGTACCTCCATGAAGGTTTTGTGAACTCCAGTCTCCAGATTCCTGGCCATCGCCTGCTACAGTACCCTGCCTTTTTACACGAGAGAATACCATGAGGAAGTTAACATGGGATTACATTTTCCCCTTATTTTATTTATTTTTTTGCATTTCATAAGCGTACAGGGGGATTGTCTGTTAACCCGCTTGTTCCCCCACAGAATGGGCAATCGTGCCCAGAAGAGTCAGAACGCAGATCAGCGCAGTGGCAAAGGGAGTGTCTGTGATGGCTTTAATGCAGGTATCGCGACGGCAATGGAAATCATTTTAATCAGAAAAGTCATCATTTTAAAATAGTTAAGTGAGGGACAAAATATACATTGAGTTTTCCTGAAATGATGCTTTGCTCAAAGAGAAGGCCAATGAACCGGCGATTGTTCTTCATTGTCCTACATTTAGCCACACAAGCTTAGTAAAACCTATACATTTCTACAGCTGATTTTCAACTATGAAAAACTGTATCTTCCAAGGTCTACCTGTTGGAATACGGCGAACAGAAACGGACGGATTGTTTGTACGTGAAGATGGAAAAAGATGGATCTGAATTGGTCGATTTGTAGGCATTCCTGACATAGCCGTGGGGGGATGGGAAGTTATTTCTCTCTGGCCTACGGTCCCAAACACATGCCGCACCTGTTGGCTTGCGCCGCAGACATTGTGAACAAAAGAGAAGAAAAAAACACCAGGATCTCCTCCTATCAGCGCGTCTGTTTGCCCACAAGAGCCTGCAGATTCTTGGCCACCAAACAATAATGTGCCCAGGCTAAATCCATGGCAGCGCATGGAGGGGGGAGACCAGCTGTGATACCCAGCCTCTCTCATGGTCTGTTCTTTCAGACACAGCTTCCTGGTAATCAGACAGAAAGGTATGGTCTGTTTTTGCATGACAACAGATTCCTCAAGTCCAACTGTGCCTCCACAAAAACACAAACAAGTCTTTGAGATCCCAGCAGAGATTTCCCCTATAAAGACCACCCCCTCGTCCCTCACTCCACCCCAACTCCCACCAAAACATCACATCCAGAGCATCCTCTGAGAAGAAAAAAAAAGGTCTTGGTTTCAAATAAAAGGACAAGAACAACGAACATCTGGGCCAGCCTGTTTCCGTTTGCCCCTAAGGGGATTTCTGTTCACTGATGTCTGAGAAGCCTTCCTTTACTGTGATTAATCCGAAGGTGCTTTCTGTCTCGCCGTTGCACTTAGACACGCAGAGCAAATCTATTAGGACCATGCAACGTTCTTACCGGACCTCTCAGCCGGGCTTCCTATACACTCACCGAGGAACCGGTGTAAACACTGAATCTTCCGACAAGCGGTCTGCACTGTGAACGTGCTCTGCTTGGTGGCCAACGATTCAAAGTGAGCGTCATTAAGTTTCGAACAGCTGAGCGCCTACAACAGCATCGCTTCTGCAAGCCTTTGAGGGCATGCCAACAGGAGACGCAAGCTATAAGCCTTTATGTTTTATTCACTACATGTGTTAAAAGACCGTTATGGCTGACTCAACTCTGTGCCTCCATATGAACAACTTTGCACATTGCTTTTACATCATAACGATCCGCTGGCTTCGGGACTGCGCTTTAAAATGCTATTGTAAAATGTAATTGATTTATTTGACCGCAGGTCACGTGAGTTTAGATCATGCATCGTAGGTTAATTATAATCAAAGTTCAGCGAGATCCCGAGGCCTCACTTAGAGACCTGGGATGTGTGGAGACGCGGTGCACGGGGAACGCAGTCTGTATGGGAGTCGGTCTGCATAAGCTTATACCTCTCCTTTTCTCAAAGCAGAGCGGTTATCGGCATTACAATAATGATTCTAGAATCACAGTGGTGACCTTTTGCTTGGCTCAGATTTGACAAATTCATGACTCTGTTTATGTTGGAAAGGGTCCTTTGAGAAAGAATGAGAGACATGGCCCCCCACATTGTCGAATTCAACCCTTTACACAGCAAATTAGTGGCACAACCACCGGGAGAACAAAGGGAAGCAGGGCTGAACATCTCCTCAGAGAGAAATAACGTTTGTTCAAAAAGAAAAACATATTTTCCAGAAGATTGAGGAATGATTGAAATTCGCAAAAAGTATATCATATTAACATATGAGGTATTTTTAACTCAAAAACCTGAGGCCTGAAATACAGAACAGGACTTTGATTTGAAACACTGAAAACTATTTAAATATTTTTAACTCCAGGTGACAACCTCAACACTGTTGCTTTTTTTGGAGGCCAGAATAAGGAACTCCAAATTTAGAACATTCTATTTTTTGCCAATCAGAATGTGTCTGCTCAGCTGGTTGATAATCTCATGCCAAGGCAAACGGTCAAAGGCTGGGTTTTTAGCCCTTATATTATTTTTTTTTTACCCTCACATCAACTGTGCACTTTGAGCTGTTCGAGATGCCATGCCAGCATTTGTGGTAAGGCTGTCAATTCGTCAAATAGCAACAGAAACAAATAAAGCCAACCAAACCGCACACAATGGAATACTCGGTATGCCGTTTCAGTTCCAGAACCTCAACAACTTAGCTGACAGCACAGCATGAAACAGGAGCAGAGTGAAGCTAACAAGTCCAGGGGGCGGGGAAGACATAACTGTGGCCCCTGAAGGTGAACCAAAAATAAGACACTGGTGCCCACATCAAAATACGCCATGCGGTCATTTTTGACTTGTGCAACGAGGCTGGTCGTCCGATGGAGGTGGAAGGCTTTGGTGGTCTTGCCTTCCTTTCATTAGGGCGTTTAATTGTCGTGACTCGTAGGAGTCAGAGCGCATTACCGACAGCGAGTGACTGCTTATTTTTTTGCAAGAATATCATTATAAGCCCGCAGAGCTGATTGCTTACTCACATGGGAGGCACTATTTGTCAGGAATGCAGTACAGACCGGCTGGTAACGTTAGGCTCTATGGCTCGTAATTACCTGGGCTAAGAGCACCAGGAGTCCAGAACCCAGATCGTATCTGAATCCTGTTTTTATTTCTCTCTTCATGAAGGCTGGGAGAAATTATCCAATTCCGAAACACAATTTCTGTTTTGTCTTTTTTTTTTTCCTGCTTTGAAATGGTCACCGCCACCCGCCCACCTGGAATGGAGTTATGTAAGGAAAGAGACCCGCACCCCCCCATGGCGCCGAGGAGAAGGGGCGAAAGGCATTCTGGGGATTAGCAAGTCCACCTTCCGCCGTTCAAACTTGAGAGAATATGGGCCAGGAGTATGACCCGTTCAAAATCAGCGGCGGAGTCCGAAGTTGACTCTCGGCAGAAAGCACAATTCTGCACTTTTTCCTGAAGCTGTCAGATTTCCAATATGGGTTGTGCAGATGTAGAAAATGACTAATGGTTCAGATAAATTGACATGCGGTAGAGATTTGTTTTTCATGATTTATTTTATTTACATATGTACCTTGAGATAGATAGTACTGGGGAAAAAAAACAAGCTTACCACTAGTTATTGTCCTGCACACATTACAGACACACATACACTCACGCATACGCACTTAACTCAGAGAGTTGTGTTAGACAAGCTCTCTGAAGTACGGGCAGGGAGAGCCAAGGCTGCAGAACTCCTTTAATTTTCGGTTGTTAGTACATTTGTGGGACGTGTAAATGACGAAGGAAGCAGGTGGCCCTGATCATCTGGTCTGCAGCTGTGGGTTTATGACTCACTCATACCTTGAACAGGCACCACAACACATACACTCTTTCTCACACACACAAACACACACACACACACACACACACAAACAGACACACGCGCAGACACACACACACCACAGACACACGCGCAGACAGACACACGCATACACACACACACACACACACACGCGCACACACACACACAAACACATGCGCGAGCAGGCACACACACACAGACACAAACATGAGAATAAAACAAAGTTTATGTCCACAAATGTTGAACACACACACACACACGCACGCGCGTGCACAGAAAAGACTCTTAACTGACAGCTGCCTGTTCTTCAAGCTCTGAAACAACTTCAGAATGAGTTCAGCTGAGGGACACCTGCATCCATGTAAGAGAGAAAGACTGGCTGCCTGGGCAGAGTAATGTCCTCTCCAGCTCTACATTTCAGATCGATTCTTGAAAGTTAAAATGTGGGAGTTTAACTGAGGAATTGGACAACATTATGACACATAATTAAGGCTAAGATTGTCTCTTACTGGTTTCCATAATACAGAATCCAACGCAAAAGCTTAACTGTCAAATGCTTAAAAAAATAAATAGATTTCACCATATTTTGTTGGCGGACGTCGTTTTTTATGGGGTCGACCAAAAAAAAAAAAGTTTTATTCATTTACATTTACATTTACATTTTAGGCATTTAGCAGAAGCTCTTATCCAGAGCGATGATCAATTTAATGACAAATTCACCATGGCCTGGCACCGTGATGTTCATATTGACATGTGGCCAAAGCCAAGAGCAGTCAGCAATGGTGGATGCAAGCCAGAACAGAAAACAGTTACGGCCCACTTAAAGCGGAATTCAGACCTCTGGGATCACCCTGCTCGCCTTCTCCACCCATGAGATGAGTGCATCGATCATCTCTGGTCTGTGTCTGCCCACCTACACTCATTTATTCAACGTCTCTGTCCAAATCGATCGATCAGATAAGACGGAATGCAGCAAATGGCAGTACCAAATATATCATGCTTAGAATGTGAACCCGATAACCCAGCTTGTTGGCCTGGAAACCCCTTTCACCTGCCCCGTTGCGGTGCGTGTGCACTGGGTCCATCCATCGCCGACGCACTCGTCAGTTTCTTCAGCTTTTCCCGTCAGCAGTGGCTGGTCTGCCAGCGTGCAGCACAGGGTGAGCAGTTGTCAGCGAGCATCGTCCATCATGTGGGCAACGCGGGGAAACGTCTTGTGTCCCTTGGCCTGCTTCTTGCCGAACGACCGACTTTGCTGGAGGGAACGGGAGATGGTGGAGAGAAGCCTGTGATCTTGGCTTGGAGATGACCTCCCGCTGCCTAATGGTGACAGAGCTGACTTGGCTGAAAGGCAAGTTCATGCGAGGACTCTCCAATGTAATGATGGATCTTTAACTCGCTTTCAAGAGAGACGAGGCCAGGTATTAATGGATAAAGGATTAGTTACGTTCAAAGAATTCCCCCAAAAACATGTTTTGTGTGATATTGTAAAGTGGCTCTCTGCCCAGTTTAATGAAAAACTGACTTTGGAAATTTCAGAAAACACCTTAGAAACTTTTTTTAATAGCAAAGCAGGTGCCCCCCCATCTGGAGCCACCAGCTGTACTGCTGTACTTCCCAACACTTTGAAATGATGTTCATTCCCAGCACCCCATAGTCAGAACCCAAGCAGCAGTCCCATGTCAAAATGATCCTCTTAGTGGGCACATGGACCCCCTCCCACAGCAAAATCAATTATCACACACCTGACAAAGGGGACCTGTAATCCATCGGTGGTCTTCATGTTCAGCCAGTCCAGGGTTTCTGGAACCAAACCTGGGAAAACCTCTCATGAAACATTGACACTTGCGACCTCATCTCCAAGGTGAACGGTTAAAAAGAAGCCCCCTGCCATCACTTCCAAGGTTGGGCAGGTCCTGTGCACTGCTGATTGCCCAGGTCCCTTCAGTGGCCACTCTTCACACTCCAGATACTTGATTAATGGTGGCTCAAGAGTGATACACTGGGGGCAACAGAGGTGCACGTAGTCTTCCCGGCTATACTCCATGCAGATCGGACGCCTTTGACTGTCCCAGCCGATCGAAATCGTCCTTGCTCCAGCTCAGAGGATGTATTGCTGGTCACGCACTCGCCCACAAGGCTCCGAAATAAGTTCACCGGTGGGAAGGAGGCAGAGGACAGCCTGTCATCTCAGTCTCCCACGCTGCACTGCTTCTAACAGGGTGGCCCCTCTCAGAGCTGGCCACCCCCCAGAGCCTCAAACACGGCGTCGACCCATTGTTTTACGGTCAGGCCGCGGGCTCGTAGCAGAACCTGCAACTGGCCTCGCCATTCCTCAAACGTGATCACCCCCTGTCCTGTAAACACAGGCTCCCGAGGAGTGCCCATGAACCATGGCATCAACAGATTTGAACCGCCCACGAGGAAAGCCTGTACTGTCTGGGTTACCCACCTCTACCCTATCTGTATTACAAGCTGTTGCTGAGTGACTAGTGGGAGGATCTTGCAAACTGGGCCAAACACAATTATGTCAGGGTGATGTGTACAGGCTATGGGAGACAACAGCAATACGAGCACTTTGGTTCAGTCAACCCACAGAACAGCAGACGAGTAAGCAAGGTAAAGACTCTTTGACAATCTTTATTTTAAAAATATAAATATCATTTTTTAAACACATTTCTGCAGGCCCATGCTCTTCCCACTTCTTCTCTTCTTGTCCGCAGACCCTCTTCCTAAAGTCAAGCCTCTAGTTCAGGTAAGCTAACTAAACCCCTCTTCCTAAAGTCAAGCCTCTAGTTCAGGTAAGCCAACTAAACCCCTCTTCCTACAGTCAAGCCTCTAGTTCAGGTAAGCTAACTAAACCCCTCTTCCTACAGTCAAACCTCTAGTTCAGGTAAGCCAACTAAACCCCTCTTCCTAAAGTCAAGCCTCTAGTTCAGGTAAGCCAACTAAACCCCTCTTCCTAAAGTCAAGCCTCTAGTTCAGG
>JAOYSI010020556.1:0-13950 GCA_025775065.1 Hiodon alosoides | reverse complement strand
AAGCCAACTAAACCCCTCTTCCTAAAGTCAAGCCTCTAGTTCAGGTAAGCCGACTAAACCCCTCTTCCTACAGTCAAGCCTCTAGTTCAGGTAAGCCAACTAAACCCCTCTTCCTACAGTCAAGCCTCTAGTTCAGGTAAGCCAACTAAACCTCTCTTCCTAAAGTCAAGCCTCTAGTTCAGGTAAGCCAACTAAACCAGTCTTCCCCAGCTCAACACCAATGACTTGGCTATGTTAAGTACCACACAATTTGTGAGCTTAAATTTTGTTCTACACTGAAACATTCTTCGGTGTTCCACGGCACGCATAAATATCAGAAGAGTACTCCTGGGCGTGGACTCTTTCAACTAATCCCCTTGACTCTTACACAAGCTACACAAGCAAGAGGGCTTTGGGAAAGCAAGGGGCCTTTCATATTCATACCCATGCAGGCAGATGAACAAACACAGAAAGGAGATTTAGGGCAGCAAGGAAGATTCCTTATCTCCACCGCTCACCGTACAAATTCAAATCTCTTCCTCTCTCAGCAGCGTTCAGCACATAGCAGCTCAACACACGTGCCCAAAAGGCTGTTGGCCGATATTGTTTTCCTTCGTTCATCCTGATGTAATGCTACACCTTCCTTTCTTTTCCATCCAGAGTGGCTGATGCGGACACGGAGTGAACCCCCCGCCACCACTCGCCCTGTCAGCCCGCTTCCCAGGTACGCCACCAATGGCCTGAACAGCCTTCCCTCACTTACCTATACACAAACCCCGCCTCCATTCCCTGAAAGGGGCGGTTCCTAGCAGGTGTGCCTCCGGTAGACTGGGGTCGTCACACACCTTCACACAACCCAAACCCCACCCCTTTTTATTTTATTTGTATACTTATCAAGAAAGGTTATTTTAAAATAGATTTTCAAGTCTGTGTTTGCTTGTGGCCATTGCCTGACCATTGAAATGTTGTTCTTCTAATGTGACACCAGGACACTTTCATATTCTATAGTTTTGCTGGGGATTCTATACCTTTACGGTTTTTGTGCCTCTTCAAGATTTTTGCATGCATTGTTTGATGCCAGAACGGCCTCTGTTGTTCTAGAAAGAGAGTCACTACAAGCATCATTGTCTAAGTAACAATTTACATTTACAAGTATTGCTCCTTTCTTTAAAAAAATCCCAGTATGACATACGGTTTAAATGGAAGAACTGCCAGCCAATCCCATTCTCCACAGTGAAAAGACAGACTAAACATATTCTGTGTTCTATAAAAGATGTGCTGTGAATTTTCGGTCCCGTTTCCCCCTTTGCACACGGCCAGTAATACAAGTATGAAATGTTAACTCAATTTGTCAGTGTTATCTTCGTGTCAACAGTTCCACTTAAATATTTATAAAAAGGCCTTCGTACAGAGGGTTAGGGAGTGCAGGATGAATCTGAGAATGTTAACAAGTGGGACACTTTTTCCACAAACTCTCTGACTGGGATATGCGCAATGTCTCAGACAACCTGTTCCGTAAACGAATCCGCGTTCCCTTTAGGTGGACTAAACCAACCAGGTTTTTTTTTTTTTTTTTTTCATATTTTATCTTAAAATGTTTTTCATGTTCCCAAGGCAAAGCCGAGATATCCTCTCTCATCTTTACGGGATACGACGCGTGGCGATGGAGCCGAATGGAGAAATTTTAAAAACTAAAACAAAATGAGACTTATTCAAAAAATGTCCAGTACTACTTAACCGCTAGGGTTTGTATGGTGCATACTGAGTTAATAGACAAGTAAATTTGACGAACCACTTACCAGCGTTAGTGAACTGGCGGCCCCACAAACTAAAATATGGTGATGTTCTCATATAAAAGCCATCTTTAATTCAGTCCAAACCTTGAGTGGTAGCCGGCAGCCACAGTGGGCAGGAACGGTAGAACCACAGCCGTAAACAACGTGGCACTTACTGATGTCCACAAAAGCAAAGTGTCCACTGACTCATTCCCGGAACCCCTTGACACGTAAACAATTAAAGGAATGTGTAGTTTATTTATTTATTAAATCTTTTTTCCCCCATTTTCCGTTTTTTTTCTATTAATTTTTCCTGGGATCTCACTTTGTGTTTATTTTTAATCGGCTTCCTGGCATTTCGCTGGAAAACGCAAAGTACCCCTCGCATGACGTGGGGCAACATGATATACGCTTAGGTTTTCTTTTTGTACTTAAAAAGAGGGCCGCGTTGGAGCGGCGAGGATCTCGTCACATTCACCAACCTGCACATTTCGCACGCGGAAAGCAGAAACGGACGGGTCTCTGAAACGGACAAAGACCCGGGAGACTCAGCCATTGAGCCCTGAGCCATTCAATAATACATGAGCCTGTCTACAAACGTGGTCTTTGTATATCAGCAAAATTAGGTGCCGTCGCAGCAGGTATTAATCCCTCACCTGCCCTGTTACCGGGTCACGTAGTCACCCAGAGGCACAGACAATACAGTTTACCACAGCATGGTCGTCCACAACAACACACTCCATTTTATTCTCCAGAGGGATATAGTCCTTTGTACATCACAGGACCAAACCAGTTTCTCCTCCTGTGGACTAAGAAATCGCAGCGCAGGTAATTTTTATGACTCTGTGCTTATTCATAACAATAACGTATGTATAATTAACCACGGCATTCATTTCCAAGTATATAATTGCACTTAATTATATACTATAGGTATTACCGCAACAGTGTAGAAGCGGCCCTTATTGTTGGCTTCCACATTCGTCACGATGATAATAAAACCATCTCATGAAGCACGGACAGATTGTCGTTCTCTTTTATTGGTGTACTTTTTACACAGCCCTGCTATCTACTAAATCGTTTGTGTTCAAGTTACGCGGCCAGCTTGTCTGAAATTAGCTTGCTGTGTGTCAAGTCACAGAACCAGTGACACACCACTGACGTCACTGACAGATTGCAGGACCATCAAATAGCATCCTTTAATACCCAATCAATAATCCTTATCCTACACGTGCAACATGTGGTGACAGAGACGACGGCATCCGTGCAGCCCTGCGCGCTGATCTTAAGACAGGGATGGCAATTGTAATTGTAACGGTAATTCAGGACACTCAGCGTCAGCAGGCATAGGCAACGCGCTTGTTGCGGGCGGCAGGTGGGGTCGGAGCTGGTGTCCGTGGCGTAGAATTTTTGTTTAATTTTGTTGACTCAGATGTAAGCAGCCAAAGTGTTTGTGCAAGCTTTCCAGGAAGACCTTTTCAAGACCGTGTTCCTGCTGAATAAGGCAATGCTGATGCGATGCTACCAGGACGTTAGCCTTATCGAACCTCAGACCTCAGACGCCAGATTATTTTCCCAAGCCAACTTTTTAGCATTGGTTTGCGCTTCGACGGTGGCTTAAACGAAGGCCACGAAGGCTGGAAACTAAAAGTTACGTCCAATCTATTCCAACCTCCTGGTTTGTGTCTAAGTCTGAATTATTAAGCAAGATGTTCAACGGTTGCCGTAAAAATAATGACAATTTCTTGTCAATCAACTCCTGCTGTAAGAAAGCACAATAGAATTCAAGCAGCCAATGTTAAAGACCAAAGATCCAAGATCGGACCAAAGAGGAATAGTATAAGTGCCGATTATAGTCACAGATACTGGTAAACCGTTTTCATGCTTCATACTTGGGTGTACGTGTGTGTATTGTGATATAAATTAAACACTTTGGCTCGAGAATTTTAATTCCAGCATCTTGGTGGCTGTTTTCATTTTGGTTTTAATCTATGTTGCATGTCACCATAAAAGCCACAGAAGGAGGGCCTTCTGACTAAATGTGCTATTGTTCTCGATCAGTCCGATCATTTGGTCCATTGTGTCCGATGCAACAGCAGCAGCGCTATTATGTTACCAGTACATAAGATTGTTTACTAGCTCGGAGTCGCATTATCCCATCAAAAAAGACTCCAGTGGAGGATAATAATTCTTTCTGACCACACACATGAAACTGGAAGCTAATAGCCCCTGTCAAGTTTTAAAATGGAACTATAAATCGGAAACGACCCCAAATTAAGTCAGTGAAATCATTTACCAGTTTTGAATGACTGGAATTAAAGCAAAAAAAACCCTAAAGAGCTAGTGGGCCAATGGACAGATGGAGTAATTTTCCTTCAGAGGCGTCGCCTAAAATCAAAAAGGGAAAAAACTGGCAAAGCGATCTGCTCAAGAGAGGTGTGTGATCCAAAGCTTTTGTTTTCGGAAGGTGTGCTGTGGGTGTTCTCATTTCGGTCTGGAAGCTCACGCTTGCGTGCGGCGCGGACAAGGGTGGTGGCGTGCACCGCAGATGCTGGTTTTTGGTCCTCCTAAAGAATTAGGTCACAGGCCAGTGATCCATCCATCAAGAGCGCTGAGTCACGGGAACATCAGCGCAGCGCATCAATGTGTGCTTTGGAGTCAGGGTTTTATTCAACGAGAGCTACGCTAATGCGCGCCATTGCCGATTTTCCTCCTTAGCGACACCGGCACCACGGCCATCGCTGGCCCGGTGAGCCGGGGTTTCCTCACAGCTTTTTATGTACAACGTGGGCCTAGACGCATGCTTTCACTTGGATGGAAAAATAGGAATATAATTCAGTTCTCTTCATGCTGCGGCCTTGTTGCCTGTCTGCAGGAAATCAGTCCCTTGAGGTTCTCAAGGGATCCAGGGGCTGGCAGCCCGACCACGGCTGACGGGCATTTGGTGAAGGGAAGATGTGTTTTGGGTTTTCACCCCTCGTTCTGGGTCGAGACCTTGCACATTGTCCAAACCAAACAAAAGAGACAACCGTGGCACACCTCATTGACATTTACCGTGGCTGGGTCAAAGTGTTCCCTGTGTGTTGGACCACAGAGGATATTTGAGTTGGCTGAATTTCCCCTAACAGCCTGTCATCTGACCACTGTAAATGTTACAATCGTTTTGGAGGTCCTTGTTTATCCCCTTTTTATTGGCCGCACCTGAACGACCTCTGGTTTATGATACAGATTTATAGATTTGAGAGTATTACGGGTCTGTTTTATATGTATTGGATTGCATGGCTTGCTGTATGACTGCTCAGATGTGTTCTGGAGAAATCTCACGCAAGGATTCAGCAACCGTGGACTCTGGGATTTTGAATCATCATCTGATTAAAAAATGAAATGAATACGCCGTTATTATATCACACTGTGCTGATGGGTTTTGTAAATACGCTGTATTTTTGTTGTAAATACGTTTGTATATACATTTCATTTTTGTGTTTAGCATTTTTTTTTTATCCATTTTTCGACTAGACTCCTCCTCCTCAGAGATGAGGAACAGAAACTCTGGAAACATGGGGTAGCTAGATGTTCTGGTTCCACATAATCCCAAAATCCCGTTGTTTATGAACCAAATTATGACAATCCCCTATTTTTCCAAGACTTCGGCTTTACACGAACCTCGCCTGCTTTTTGAGATAATGGTAATGGAGGCCGGGGCAGGGTTTGCCGTGGGGGGTGGGCGAGGGGAACGTCACTGCTGAATGTCAATAAGTCTTCAGGCGAAGGCTGACCCAAACTGGGTAAAGTGATCAAAGAAATGCAAGCCAGCGCGGGTCGTACGCAGAAGTCAAAGATATCAGACGCACGCAAACCTTTGTGTTACTGTCATGTTGATGACAAGGATAGGTCTTCGTTTTCCTGGTGGCAATTAAGGGGCATTTCATCCCTGCCCGTACAAATCCTGCTGGGCCCATTCCCCATTGTGTGCACTCCGCTCCTACTTAGGGGAGATCAAATCTCTCGCAAGAAAACGCCCTAGATCTTTAGATAACTCTGCATTCCAACAAATACGCAAGAAACCTCTGCCACGAAACTCATTGAAGAGTCAAGAGAAGCGTGGCCTTCACAGCACATAAGTACTCCACTCGGGGGCCTTCGGAGGTCTGCGGTGACTCCTGCGCACTCCAGCAAAAGCAAAAACATTTTTCTGGACAGTCGAAATGTAAGCTCTGTCACAATATTGCAGACGTGATTGGGCAATGGTAATCGCCAAAAAAAATCAAATAAAAAATAAAATAGAAAGTCTCAAAGTCTGGGAGACCCGGGCGTGTGTTCCAGGGAACATGACCCTGGGCTTAGATGAGTTCATTAGAGTTCAGCCGTTCAACATGAAGCGATATGAGGCATGAATCATCACGGGGGAAATCGTACATCACTTTGCTACAGGAACCATGGAGAGGAGCGGGGGGGTGTTTGGCCTCTGATTATGTGTACTCTTGGTATGTATGTGGTGCATAATGGGATTTTGTCCACGGATTTTGTCCTTCTTTTGATAAGGAGCCTCCTTACTGTCACGCGTTTCGCCAAGAACAAGGGCCCAGCGATATTGGTTTCCTCTTGACCGCCAATGGCATTACCTCTACAAAAAACCTGGAGGGAATGACAGTTGGCACTTCATCTTTCGCACTTACAGTATTTCAAAAAACATTACGAGCAATATATAATCCAGATATAAACTAAATCCAGACCCCCCCACTAATTTTTCCATCTCATGTGAAACGAGTTTTACTTCTTTTTCTTTCCTTTCTTATCAAACCATTTTTCTTTCCCAGCACATCACATCCATCTAACAGCCGGCTGGCTGCTGTTCACGATCACATGGTCAACGTCTAAAAATGTGATATTGGACTATGTTAGACTCGAGCAATAATTTAATTTTACACAGCGGACAAGTCCATCTGAGGACAAAGCTATATTATCTAAACTGCATTGTTTTACTGTGTAGGATTGGAAAAAAATTAACGATTTGAGAAAACCTTTTCTGCCAAGTCAACTTCTGGGCTCACAGTGACATAGAGTCCCAGACCAGAAGCACAAACCTATGGCATTTTGAATTCTGGTGCCGTTCGACAGATCTCCCCCATTACTTCCAGCGTACAGAAGTTCCGCAGATGCGTGGGCGCCCACAAGGCCCGCCATGGTCTGCAGTTTTAACCTGCCGTTTTACTGTTTTCCTCCCCCCAGGACACACACACAGAGGCCTGATGTAGACGGTCGGATTGGGGTCACTCGTTACTCATTTCTCCCCGCTATAAATCAGCGCTAACCTGGGAGCCAATCACCTCCCGAATTCCCTGCCATGGCTTCCCCTGACTTTTGATGATCTTTCCGCAGACTTTTGGAAGGGGTGCATGCGGATTGCATTTCAAAACAGACCCTGGAGAGGGGTCGGTGCTGCCGATGAGGCACCCTTTTATGGAGATTGGTTTAAAAAAGAGAGCAGAGGAACTGAGGAGGGGCCCGGGGAGGGGGCCGGGGGGGACTGAAAAAAGACATGAGATCGACATGAGGAACGGTGAAGAAAACGTTAATTTGGCATTAAACAATCCGATTAGTCATGTCCAAAAACTGGGAATTCAGGTACGTCGCTGGAGGAATACAGATGGATGTGATGTTGTTTAAGTTAGAAGCATGAAGGAGACATATATATATATATAAGTGTATATGAATGCCAGTGCTGTACTCGCGTATCAACATTAATCGATTTGTTTATTTATTTTTCTTCTAAAACAGACTCTCAACCTATTGCTGTAGAGCATGGTCTTTATTACCTTTTGGCCACATTTTTGGTATCAATTTAATAAAGCCAAAACGTCGTTTTGATGAGAGATGGCCTGCCTTTCAGAGTTTCACATGGAAACATTTGACCCCCATTGAGAGAAACATGTGCAGTGTGTTATTAACCTATGACACTCTCTCTCAACAAAGGAAGATGGGAGGAAGAAACCCAGCAGTACCACATTGCTGGTATTAATATCCTTTCGGGTTAGCGGGCCCGTTGGACTCATGTTTGTAGCAAGCCGAGACGACTAGCAGGAATTCACAGCATGCTAGAGAAATCACAAAGCTCCTGTCGAACTCAGAAAGTGTCTCTGTACAATGAATGCCAGTGGGAACAGGAATTTGAAGTGAACATGAAAATCAGGCATACAAATCATGTGTTAAGAGACAAGTTCGTCTGCGTTTCTGTCTGCCTAATCTGCAAGAAACCATAGATGTCTATAAAAAACGGAAATGTAAGATATGGGCGCAGTCTTTTAGGGGGGCGGGGGGGGGGTCACCTGCAGCAGAGTGACGTAGGTTTTTAGGCGTCGGACCGGTCCAAACCAAAGAAGACGCACTGCTGTTGTATGAAAAACTTGGAAAATATCACGAAAGAGCTGAACTGAACTCTTGAAGCTCTCTCGAATGAGTCATTAATTATTTTCTGCTTTTTGGGCCAATTATGTGTGGTGGGGGGGTGGGTGTTGGGGGGGGGGTTGTGATTAGGCTGGGGTTATGGCCAAACCTGCCTGAAATGACATGTCAGTGTTCATGGGTTTTAAATTAAATTAAACTGCAGATTGATCATGGAAGTTATAAGTAATTCAATGACGTGCATTTTCTTAAAAAAACAGCCTCTTAATTTAGAAAATGATAGCTCTGTTTTATTAATTACTCTTTATACTTAATTAATTACTTCCTGCATAATACATAATTGTGTATGATCCAGACAGCTGAAAATAGCTTAAAATTTATAATGTTCCTTTTCCCCTGCTCTTTTTCATTGAAGCTCTGTTGATGGATTAACTATACCCAGTTTTCACTGGACATTTACCAAATGTTTTGGTTGGTAATAATTCTCTGTCACATTATTAGCTGGTCTTTAAACATAAAACATTCTGAAATAGGCACAGGTGTTCCGTGTTTTTCAAATTCAAATGTAAATGTATTTGTTAAAGCACATCTTACGAATACATTGACACAATGCTAAACAGAGTATTTTCAACTGTCTGGAACAGTTCTATTCTAGTCTAGTTTTATTCTAGACTGTGCCAATCAATCATGTTCTTAACTCACTGCAACAGGTCTTGCCACAGTTGATTATTTTAACAAAATATTGCTCATGAACAGGTGTAAAAAAGGATAGTGTTTTAAAAAAAATTTTATTGACTAATTTTCGATGTTGTGCCCCTCTGTAATTTCTTCATTGGCTGTTCAACCAGGGGAAATGTCTGCTAATTTTACACTTGGTTTGTTCTGGAGATAGAAGTATTCATGGTGAAAGTACTCTACATGATAAGACTATACAGGTGTCACATGTTGCAGGCCATGTAATCGCAGTTCCATAGCTATAACCAGGCAGCTTGGATGCCTGGCTCCGACTACAGCCGGAAATACTGCCCCCTGCAGGTTTTGACATCAATTACACAGAGGCACTCTGTGTTCTCAAATCTCATTTTAGATTTCCGCCTGGTTTCCAGAAAATGAGTCATTGTAGAATTAAACTAATGAGGATTTCCCTCATTTCATTATATTTTAGATCTCGACTGCCCTTTTGAGACATGGTATTTTATTTATTTATTTTAAATGTTGGCCTGACCTGTGCAGTTAACAAGACCAGCGGTTCACGGGAAAAAAAGAACTGTAAAAAAATTGTAATCAAAGGCAACTAAAAACTGAAATATTGTCTCAAGTTGGGCTCTGATTCTGTATATACGACAGGGAAGAGAACAATTATGGACGAAATAATGTGTGATATATTTGTATTACTTACATGGGCATCCTTAACGGTCTTATGGTAGAACCATATTGTGCTTGACCTGATCCTGGGACCTTCTCTCAGTGTAAAGTGACCCATTTTCAGAGTTCGAGCAATGCTGCCTTTCTGTAACCTTTAATTCCCCCCCTCCCCCTAATTAAATCGTCACCTGACGTTTCCTCTCAGATTTTTAGAACTCTGCCTAAACTCTGGCCCCTAATTGTATATGTGAGATGTGCGGCTGTATCAGATGTCCAGGCGCGGGCCGTTGCGTGCAGTCTGAATTGTGAGATGGTTGAGTGTGTCTGTGAGGGTTTGTTTTGGTTTCCCGTCCCGCATACCTGGGGTGGCACTCAGGCTGTACATTCAGAAAGACGTTTCTTTGTTTTCTACATACAGGTTATTAAGATATTTGGATTAAGTTTAAAGTGTTTCTATTCCCATGGAAGACGGATAAAAATCAGAAGAAAGAATGGAGAAAGATGCTCGAGACGGCTGATTGGTGTTAGTGTTTTGTGGTGGGGGATACTTTTCCGCCTGGTAACAGGGAGCATAAACAAACAAAGCCGGTAGCGCTGTTTCGGTTTCCGCGCGTTAATGGCAATCCTGCGTGAAGAAGTTGGCACGCTCCCCTGCACCTGAACACGCGCTGGAGGAACCCTGAGTCTCCCTGGCACGGAGATGCATTGTCTGTCCCCCACCGTGGAAAAACAGCCCATACAGATAACCTCCCGCTCTCGACAAAGGGGCGTGCGATGAGGGCCACACAAGGCCGGCGTGATTCCCGCGTTCTCGGGCCAGCACAAAGTCTCCGCTGAACCCGATGCGAGCCGCGACAGGTGCTGTTTTCATTGACCTCCCTCCAATTCGCCCCGGCTCACGGAGCCAAGGCCTGTCCCAGAAGCCAAAACTGGGCTCTTATCATCGCAGGCTCGGTGTGGTCACCAAGTGACGGACAGGCAAAGAAAGAGCAAAAGAGTCTGTTTGTTTTTGCGACTCCTTAACAGGTGACAACTTTAAAACTCTGTGAACTGTGGCACAAGTGACCCGCAGGAGAAGCTAAAAGGAGGTATTTTGCTTCCTTCAAACGGAACGGGAGTGATGTATTACCTTTATGCCCCGGCTATTGAAACCTCATCCCTCTTTCACTGTGTCAGTTGGCCTTTTGTTGCCGGGCAGCGCGGCTCTTTTGTGGGTATCCTGTTGATACCCGACTCCCATTGAAGATGAACCCCCCCCCGCCCTCGGTTCCCCCGTCACCTCTGCGCTCCCCTGGACGAGCTGCCAGGTTTCCTGGCCCACGTCGAGAACACACACACACACACACACACAAGCACACACACACACACACACACACACACACAGGGGCCGGCCACAACAAGTCTCTCTCTCTCTTTAAAAAACCGCAGATAGGTGCCTGACGCACTCGCACAAATAGCCCTGGTGCGTTTGTGTTTCTCCGTGTTTCTCTGTTCCATTCGCAATGCAGATTTCTCTTCAGCCCCTCTCTGCATACCTGAGGGGCAGACAAAAAGGCCTCTTAGACACAGGATACCACAGTGAGATAATTCCCGCGGGATCTGGACTCCGTTCCATGGGTTCCTTTTAAGCCTTTTTCGGGGGATTCTCACGGAAATCCTCTGAACTTTTTCAGATAAGAGGCACCTCTCCTGACAACCCAAAGTGGTTACCATGTCACGGAATGAGATAAGGAGGGTGGTGATAGGGGTGGGGGATGGGGGCTGGTGGCGATGGATGAAATTGCCTGGCCGAAACGTTTCCATCTCCGTGTTGCCCTTCTCCCCTTCAGCGTCTCTCATAGCCAACGAGAAAACATCACACAGAACCTTCTAGAAATTCATGTACACAAAAAAGGCAAGCTGTATACGTTCATTCTCACTTACTTAAACACCAATATAACTAGAATGTTCTTATGAAGTTAGAGGAGGCTAACTCTTGGTCATTTTTGTTTTGTTTTTTAAATTAAGCCTGCTGGGAATACTTTAAGATGTAATATATTTCAGTAAGCCTGTTGCAGTTATCATCTGGTGTAACAATACACCCCAGTATTGCCCCTGCGGGTTTTGTTTGCCCATACGGTACTTCCTGACACCACTATCTGACCACAATATACAAAACAACTAGCCCCCCTCGACCCTCTCCCACCGCCTCACATCCAGCCCTTTCACTTCATTAGAATGAATCTGGCATTAAAGCCTGAACCCCCAGTCCCCTCCGGGCCACCCGGGCAGAGGCTCAACAGGCGCGGTCACTTCTCCAGGTGATTGCTCACCTGGAGTGTCCGGGGGACCCCACCATACTGCTGCCCCAGACTGCGACCGTGGGAGGTTTTGCTGCGGTTACAGACTTCCTCCAGACGTCACAGCACGGGACTGAACCACACGCGCAATTCTCTTCTCTCATTTACAACACTGTTAAAAAAAACCCCCACCAGTGTACAAAGTAAACTACATAAAAAAAAGGAATGCTATATAAAGTGTCTGTGTATCGGGCGCTGAACAAAGTGTTCCCGATTAATTACATTTTCATGGGGTTTCTGCTGTGAGCGGAACTGCTTTTATCCCACGTTTAGACAGAAACCAAGGCTAACTGCCGATTTAGGATCAATAACAACAGGATTTGTATCCTGTAAATCTCGGTAAAGCATGTAATTCGCGGCCATTTGTCAGCTCGGAGGTAAAGGTGGAGAGTTTCGGCCCCTTCAGTGAAATGCAGACGGGACGCTGGATGACTGGACTAGACCCGTGAGTTTGAAACGGCGCCACCTGCTGTTTAAAAAGCGACTCCGCGTGCAGTTCAGGCCAAGTGGAAGTTTAATAAATAGAGCAGGTCTTGGGACCTCCTGACATTCACTCCCCTGCCTCTGTGTCAGCGGTGCTTATGGAAAGTTACACAAGACGTTTCGAGTGCAAGACGAACTTAACATTTTGTTCTGCAAGAATAATTGTTTGGCTTGGCACGTTTCGCTTCACTTGCTCCAATAATGAGGAGTTGTAGTGTCACAGAGTTCTATTGATTTTGGTAAAGAGTAACGCGCATGGAAAGCCCACTGAAGTGTGTGTGGGGGGTCAGTCAGAAAGGGCCCCTGGACCCACACGTCACATCGCGGCTTCGCTTTTAAAACAACCGCCGCGTAAATATTTGTCCTGACGGACGTTGCGCAAACACACTTTCAGCTGGGCAGAGGATTTAGACTCCACTTTTATTTGAGGAACTGAACTTGTTTCTTTTAAAAGAGAAGTGTCTAAGTAAGTGACATCTTTAAAGGCAAGCACCCATGTGATCTTATCTCAACTCTGTGGAGTGCTTCTGATTAATTTCCACCAGAAGAGTTACTTCATGTCAATTGGTTTACGGTGACTTTTTTTGTCACAGGTTAAATAATGTTAATTAATGAAGCCGGAACAGCACCCCAGATAAAACAGCGGCCGTTAAAAACAACGGTGCCACAACACATCCTGTTTTAACTGCTGCTGTTGCTTTTATTGCCATCAAACACTATAGTACTGAATAAATGCAACATTTACCCACAGCTATTATCCCTAATGCTATCCCATCGCACCGAGTGTGGACTGATGGGGACGTCGTTGGGCAGATGTGGACCGGATTAAAGACCACTTTAAATGCACCCTGACTTTTCAATGTGACACTGACATACTCAAAGATTGCCGTCTGACGGCAGCTATTTTTGTGGTGTGTGGTGATTTTACCGGACACCATTCTGATACTATTTCTGTCATCAAGTGCAGAGGTTGTCCTTGGCTGACCTGGTTACCGCCCAGTTCTAACTGTACCCATGGCTTCCTTGCATTTCAAGAGATTCCAAATTGCACATTTTCCTATAGCCAATTACCGTGCCACGTTGACGTTTGAATTTGCTTTTAGCTTTTAAATGGCTTGCTTTGCTTTTTCATATACAGTTCACTATTCTAAACATCCTCAACACTAGGCCTAGTGACTCGTAAGCAAAGGCTTAAAGAAACACAAATACCAGTTATTACCGGCTAATGTGCTTTCCTGGGTAACGATCTTGGTGTGAGTCCCTTCCTCAGCCAGGCCCTTTACTTTGGCCATCATGCAGGTATTGCCATACTTATCAGGACATTACCCCCCCACTTACTTACACGGAGGGGCACAAAAACCCAGACGTTTAACTTTTACTGTGGCCTGAGCCCAGTGTCTTCTGGGGATTATCCCGAAAACGCCAAACCACACCCACTGCTTGTTCATTACCATTTGTTTTGGTTCGTTCCACAAACAGACGAGTTTGGTGCGATGTACAGAGCGAGGCGGGGCCAGACGAGTTTAGTGAGATGTACAGAGCGAGGCGAGGCGAGGCGAGTTTAGTGAGATGTACAGAGCGAGGCGGGGCCAGGCGAGTTTAGTGAGATG
>JAOYSI010020537.1:20354-35224 GCA_025775065.1 Hiodon alosoides | reverse complement strand
ACACACACACACACACACACACATACACACTCACACACACACACACACACACACACACACACACACACACACACACATACACACAAACACACACACTGACATACACACAAACACACACACTGACATACACACAAACACACACCCAAAAACACACACACACACACACACACACCCACACACACACACATACACAGACACACACATACACATACACATACACACATACACACACACACACCCACACACACACACATACACATACACACAAACACACACACACACACACACACACACACACACAATGACTTCACTTGCCTTTGCTTCCCTTTCCTCCTCATCCCCCCCACACACACACAAATACACACACTCTTCACTTCTCATCCCTCTCTATCCCTGCCACAAAATTATTTCCCATGCCATCCAGGTCTTCATCATTACTTGTGATCACTGCCTCTCTCTCCCTCTCACTAACGTAAGGGGAAAGCAATGGTGTCTCCCGCTCACTTTCTCCCCTCCTCCCACTCCCTTTTTCTCTCGCTCACTCTCGCACTCTCTCACTGAGAGCTTCCCTGGCACAGATACCATCTCCTACATCCACACATCGCCAGCTGCATTTCTCCCCCTGCTGCCACAGGATGAGCACTGAGGACCGGAGTCCAGGGTGTTAAAGAGCTGCCCCGTTCTGAGGAGGAACTTCCACTCTCTACAGCCAGGTAGGGCAGGGTGCATCCCGACCAGACCTCCACACCTTGTTTCATGGACCGATCACACACACAGTTTGTATTAGCACTAAATTAGCAGCCATTGGGAGGGAGTTTTTTTTTTTGTGTTTGGAGCCAATCTACATTCTGCCTGCCATTTGGAATCCACATTCATAGATTTGCAGGTGTTCATTTGTTCATCGGGACCCTTGTTTAGCATTGCACTATAATTATTTAAAGACCCCAGGACCTCTTTTTCTTTACAAAATGTCTCTACAGGGATTTAAAAAAAACCAAACAACTTATTGACTCACATAGTGTGACCAGTTTAGTATGACCTCTGTATCATGCACTACAGTGTGTGTCCTTGATGTACCGTTTTCTGTGCTATGAGAGTGTTCCAGAATTATTCATTTTGAAAGAAAATGGGACAGGTGCTGCAATTGTCTGTGTGGTATTAATTGTATTTTCTGTCTCTTTTCATGTGTTCACTGTCAAACCTTGTGAACTACTTTCAAAAGGGTAGGGTTGTAACATTGGTGAATCTGGACAACCTGCACACAATGCTCAACTTCCCTCCAAACTAAACTTATTTTTTCCCCCAGATAGTAAGTTTCATAATGTGCTAGTTATGTACTTTTCTTTACATATAATCCTTAGAGAGAAATTTCATAAGTTTCATAACAGTAGTGAACATAACAATTCAGAATTCTTTTTTTTTTCTCTCTGCAAAAAGTCAATTGACTTTTAATTCCGGAATAATATGTGTTTTGGAAAATGTATTCTTCAATTCAGTCAGTTCACAGCTTCTGTTCTGTTACCCCTTATTATTTATTCCCGTTATTGATGTGCATTTTTTTCAGTTGAACAAAAGAAGGTGCATATAATTTTCTCTAGAAAAATTGTCTTGGGAGTATAGGTCATCCTATACCATTCGGTGAGATAAAAACAATAGACAAAATTTTAATGTGTGATCTACGGCCCCCCTTTTTCTATGTGTCTGTCCTGTGGTATGTTTCCTCTAATAAAATTAAATGTGCAATATTTACAACAGACTATTAATAATATTATTATTATTATTATAATTATTAATTCAAAATGACGCCCATGATTTACGAACATCTCTAATAATAATCATTTTTTAATATCAGTCAACCAATTCCTCAATATCAAACCCTTGCTTAATGCTTACAGCTCAGGGAAGGGACGGGTACAGGTGTCAACAGGGGCAGATTGTGCCAGCAAGTGCCTCCCCCTCAGACATATACATCCATCACTCTGCTGCAAGACTTGTGCCCATGTGTATTAATCAGGGAGGGCTAATGAGAGCCAGCAGCACACAGCTCCCATTTATTATCCACTGCGCCATTTGTTTCTATAATGACAGGAGTGCAACAGGCTGTCAGGGACAGAAGAGAGCCTGCCTGGTCAGATACTGACTAGAATTTAGTCCATTTCACGCACATATGGTTAATGATGTGACAGCAAGTTGCAGCCTAGAATTAAATTTCTACAATCAGACACCATCCAGACGGCATACAATTTCCTTACATTACAGTTGTTTTTTTCTTATTACGTTATGTTTTATATTATTTTTTAATATTTAAAAATAGTTTAAAAATGTAATAGAAAACAAATACGCTTTGAAAGGTGCCTGTAGAGTGACGCATGGTAATAAAAATCTGATGTTCCCGACAAATTAACAGAAACACCTGAGAATCTGAATATTTATTAATTTATTATTTATTAATTCTGCCATAAATGCACACCACCATAACATTTAAACTCATTTATCACAGATTTTACTTAATAAAACCAGATAGCTCTTTTTGAGAAATTGACTTTAATTTCGTATTCAATACCCGCAGTTTTTGGAGATTTTGCTTGGAATTTATCTTTTTGCGCAAAACTTCATATACTAACAAATCAGTCGTCCAAAATCCCTTTGGTGGGGACCAAATATTATAGGTAGCCCCCCCAACAGCCCACTCCCCCACACTCTAGTTAAGCGGCTATGACTTGATGCCACGCTTGTTTCAGATACCGGATGAAACCCTAGTCGTACAGCGAAGACACATAAATACGGTTTGATGCATAAAGCAAAATACTTCAACTAACAAACGCTGACACATGCACTTATTATATTTTATTTTCAATTGATATTTATTACAGCACTACTTTTGAAGACGCAACTGACAAAATAACTTTTTTAACCCACTGCTGTCAAAGGAATAATACACACTTACTGGCACTAAGTCTCTTCATACCTTGTACGTCACTTTTAGGACCATCAAGAATGGGTAAATCGGAAAGCCAAATGGACATAGTAGAAAAATCAACCAAGATGAGGAAGCACCGATGGAGCGTGACGGAGGTTGGACTGTCGGTGATGCTGCTGATGGTTAGCTGCGCGTTGGCCGGGCTCGTGGTGCTTTACACGTCAGCTGTCAGAGGTAAGGCAGGGGCTCACATCACAATTCTTTGCCAAATAACTCATCATACAGTAGTATGATTTCGGTTCCCATATTTGATAATTGATCGTTTGAGCTTTACACGCAACAGAAATGGATGCAAATGGAGACCGCAACCGTAACCGAGATTGTAACATGACTTTTGATGACGTAAACACTACCTGATGTGTGTGTGTGTAATAATAATAATAATAATTTTTATTTATTTATTTATTTATGTATGTATGTATGTATGTATGTATGTATGCATATATTTATTGATTGATTTATTTATTTATTTATATTAATAAATAATAAGTAGAAGCCGTTAATCCGCACATTAGTTCAAAGACTAATTGTTTATTTGAGTTCAATATTATTCCCACGATAAGTAACAAATAATAGTGTCATACTTATGTGTAATTTTCAGTGCTATAAACAAATTCAGTATGTATCTGCAGACCATGTACCTGATAAAACGAAGTCGTAGCGTAGTTTGATCTTTAAGTAGCTACTGCTGACAAAGGGCAGTCATTTTTCGCAGTGAACAGTATTGCATTAGTTAACATAGGCTAAATCACCGATTAAAGACTAGAACAAAAAACATTTTAACATTTTACATTGAACATTTTAACCTTTACATACTTGGCGTTTGTTTTTTAATGGGCATTGTTTTGTCCGACACATATTCCTTATTTTTGTTGACATGCTAAGTCCAGTAGCTCATAACAAAGTAGGTCCAAGTAAAACGTATCTTAGCTCTATACATCAGAGACAAAATATTGAGAATTTAAAAAAGTTATTCCTAATTCCTAATGATTTCGAGAGCAAAAGGGGATAGTTAAAAAACAGTATGTTACGTTTTGTAATTCCACTTTATAGACACTTTTTTATATGATTAATGTAAAGCAATTTCAAGACCAAATTTTGGAATAGAGAGCCACATATGGAAAGCTATTTAATTTCCACACATCATATTGGAATGTAATTACATTATGTTTAAATAGGGCCTTTATCGTAAACCTGGGATAGATATGCACCTGTGATTTTATTTAAGACATAAGTGCATTCATCATAGAAGTGCAAAGGTGAGTTTCAAATTGAAATCCAACTGCTGCATCAGGTCAGAGCAAGCCGCATTGTCTTTAAAAATGTTTGACACAGAAAGAGGTCGCACAATCAAATCTCCCAGGAACAAAGCATTTGAGGGTGAATCTCATGCTTTAAGGAGTTGTGGCTCTTTTATTATAACTGCGAGTCGAAAGATCTGAGAAAATGAGAATATAATGGTTTAAATGGCATCGGCATCACAACAGTTGCGGTGAGACTGAAGGAAAGTGAAACATTCATTACAGTGAACAGGAAGCCAGCTGCTAGCCCGAGCCCAATCCCGGGTCACCCCATGTCCTCCACATAGTGAATCCCATCTGGTGCTTCATCAGCTGGGCCTGAATACAGTGGCAGCGCAGCGCCAGAGCTGAGACAGCCATTCCCCATCCTGTCGTACAGCCAGCACAAAGCCACGGCCCTCCACGGTGGCCATTTGGAGACGCTTTACTAATGTCACAGTCATAATTCAAATGTTGTAACATGCCAGGAAAAAAACTAAACTAAACAAAATTGTAACAAACTATCCAATTTTTTATTCTAAGATGATTTAGGTTAATATTGAAGACATGTTTAAAAACACAGGAGGCTTATATAATGGTAAATGCTATTGGGTATTAGCATAAGGAAAACACAATACTAAGGTTCCAGTTCTATGGCTTTCTCTTTTTGATTTTACCTATCAGGCCCACCATATCCTCACAACATTATCAATGTGTGTACTACACCAGACTGCGTGACTTCAGGTGAGTGTATATCCAAACATTCATTAATTAGGAGTCATTGTTTACTATTGTTTTATTAGTCTTTAGAATCTAGCTAGACGGGTTTTGTCTTAGAGGTGATAAGTTGATTAGGTTTAGTTTAAGTAATTATTTGTAACTAATAAAAGTTCTTTGTCCACAAGTTGCATGTGGGTCATGCATGGTACAACTCTACCACCCTATTGGCTAATTTTAACCGACATACTTTATGCTACTTATCAAATTTGGAATCTAAACCGAATGGTACCTTTTCCTTACCCAGCTGCTCGGCTCCTCCAGAACATGGACCCAGAGGTGGAGCCATGCCAGAACTTCTACCGGTATGCCTGTGGAGGCTGGCTGGACCGCCATGTGATCCCAGAGACCAGCTCTCGCCACAGCGTCTTCGACATCTTGAGAGATGAACTGGAGATTGTTCTGAAGGGTTAGCAGAGAGTTTAAGCTTAACATACAATTCATCCCACTCTGACCCAAATATATACAACACCAGGCCATTCAAGGTTGTTATTATGATTAGGACTAGGTCAAGTCAGTCACTGGGTCATCATAAGATGTTGTGTTGCATAATATGTGAAAATTTATATTTTATATATATAATTATAATTATACAATATATATATAATTTTAATAGAATAATTTAGTTAAAATGACATATTCCCTGTTTCTCTGGAATCAGATGCTTAGTTATCCGTGTCAAAAGACTAGATTGCAAAAATTAGTAGGTTTATTTGACTGTGTCTCATGAGAAAGCATTTCAAAGATATGTTGAGTTTCCCTCCAATTAATTTAGAACTATTTGTTTGACTTGCAGATATGAATTTATTAACATTGTATTTGTCCTCTGATTTCCAACAGGGGTTCTGGAGATGCAGAACGAACAGGACCGAGATGCCTTCAAGAAAGCCAAAACCTTATATAGCTCCTGCATGAATGAGAGTGAGTTAGAGGTTCACAATCTATGGCCCACAGGAAAATCATCCCTGAACTCTCACACAAACTAAGACCAAGCGGAATCAGCAGTTTCGACCCTCATTGACAGTGGTTATGTGCGCCCTGTGTCACAGACAGACACAGTGTTTGATAGAGCGGAGGACAGATTGTCAGGATTGACTTTCAGAGCCAAGTTTCAGACTGCTGCTGGGTGTCAGTGTTTAACAAGATATCTACCCTAATAAAGACTGTTTGGGTCCTTTGCAGGTTTGATTGAGCAGCGGGACTCCCAGCCCCTGCTAAAGCTTATTGACACCATTGGGGACTGGCCAGTGGCCTCAGAGGACTGGAACAGCACAGCTGGTGGGAATAGTTTGCGTGTATCTGATTGGGGTGCACCTTGACATGTGAATGTGCGCACATTGGCAAAAACACCAGGACTAGTAAAAATGTACTTTTAGATTGATGCTTGATACAGCCCCACATCTGAAAAGCCCCAATAAAAATAGCTCTGCTGGGCTTAGAGCAAAGCCGCCTAATCAGGCTGC
Organism: Hiodon alosoides; assembly: GCA_025775065.1. NCBI lineage: Eukaryota > Metazoa > Chordata > Actinopteri > Hiodontiformes > Hiodontidae > Hiodon > Hiodon alosoides. The sequence goes on along the minus strand of JAOYSI010020537.1, from coordinate 28,724 downwards.
AGATTTGAGACAGTGATCCTCTTACTTAATTCTCTGATTTGCATTTGTTATCTTCTGGAATGCACGTGTGCAACTAAAAAAAATTAGCTTCCCATTAGCAAATAGATTCTGATAGATTTACAAGTACAAAAGTCTTATCTTTTCAAAAAAGAGATGTAAGGCCTTTTCTAATACTGTTACTTACATTGCTAAGATGGGTTTTGTACAGTAGTACTCTTTTCACTCAAACAAAAATATTCTTATCAATTTTAATGGCTATTGTACTCTTGACAGCAGTGCCAAATACCCAGATGAACCACAGTCCAATGACATCAGCAATTCAATTAACAAATGTCTCCGCAGGGGAGGTGTGGAGTCTGGAGGACAGCCTGGCCACCCTCAATGCCCGCTTCCACAAGAAGGTTCTAGTGGACCTTTTCATATGGACGGACGACCGCAACTCCAGCCGTCATGTTATCTATGTAAGGACCCTGGCCAGTGTTTGATGCACAGATATAAGACTACAGAAAATGTCTTCATCCTTGTAGAGCATTAAGAGTTTTAAACATTGTAGAAGCAGGTCAGGCTGTGGGAGGAATCTGAGGAGGAGCGGTCTTACTGATTTCTTGTCGTTCCCAAAGATCGACCAGCCAGGACTTGGAATGCCGTCAAGGGATTACTATTTCAATGATGGGAACTACAAAAGGGTAATTTATCACGATTTCCTGCTTATCAGTGTTACTTATCTCTTCCTCTGTTTATATTCAGTAAGCCAGCATGTGGTTTGTGATGAAAGGGTTATCAATTTTTGTGTGGTCATGGGCTTTTGCTTGAGGCAGGTGCGAGAGGCCTACCTTCAGTTCATGGTGTCGTTAGCAAGAATTGCCAGAGAGGACAGGAACCTGACGCAGGAGGACGAGCGCGTTTGGGAAGAGATGATGCTAGTAATGGAGCTGGAGACAGATATTGCCAATGTGAGTATCCCATCATCGCCCATCTCTGAAACACTGAGTCTGAAACACTGACCACCCATTCACTACTGCCAGTGCAGGAGAACAGCATTTGACATTGTAACATAACAACGTAAGCATCTTCAGACAAAACAGACAATGACTGTCCTATATGTGCACGTAGGCCACATCCCCTGCAGAAGAGCGTCAGGATGTCACCGTGCTCTACAACAAGATGACATTGAGAGAGGTCCAGGAGACCTTTCACCTGAATGTAAGTCCCACCGTGCTCGTTGATGAAAGCTGACAGTTTCTGAGAGAGACACACATAATGTGCTTTCATGTCTGTGTTTGTGCCTGTGTTCGTGTGGGTGGGTGGGGTGCAGGGCTTCAACTGGACTCGATTTGTGCAAGGTGTGCTCTCCAGTGTGGCCATTGAGGTGCAACCACAAGAGGAAGTGGTGGTTTACGGCGCCCCCTATCTACTGAGGCTGAACGCTGTGCTAAGTAAACACGAAACCAGGTCAGGTCAAGATCAAGGAGGAGAGGAATAGGAGACTGGGATTGAAATGTAAATTTAAATGATAACTAATCTAAATGGGTTTACATATTTGTGTTGAGTGTGTTTTGATGGGATATTTGCTGTGTGGGTGTAATGAGTAATTTAATTTGTGCATAAGTGGTCTGCGTGAATGTCTCTGTGTAATGGTCAACTCTCTTCTTTCTCCACCAGGACTCTGCAGAACTATCTCACCTGGCAGCTTATCATAGAGAGAGTTAGCAGTCTAAGTCGGCGTTTCAAAGATGCCCGTGCACACTACAGGAAGGTGAGGTTTATGCCATCTTAATACAATAATACGAGGTGAAAAACATACTCGTTGCAGGTGAGGTAGAGTCACCACAGGAGGGTAAAATAGAGATTATCAGTTACCCGACAGGAAGATGGTGAAGTATAAACAGTCAACCGAGAAGAAGACTGTGAGGTAGAAACAGTCATCCCCCGACTGGAAGATTGTGAGGTAGAAACAGCCCCCGACAGGAAAGTGAGATAGAGTCAGCCTCACTGCCATTAGCAAAGATGATTACACTGGATCACAACAGCTGGCAGGTGATACTGCCCAATGTAACAGTAACAGTAATAAAAAACTATTCAAAATGAGTTGTCCAGGCTAGATGGACATTCATCTGAGATCTTTAACAACTTCATACCCATCATCTCTTTATAATCACCTTTCCAAGCGTTTCCAGGCTTAAAGTTTTTACTTTGATTTAGAAAATGGTCTGGGTTCAGTGTGTGATCTGTGTGTGGTCAGGCACTGTATGGGACGACTGTTGAGGATGCCCGCTGGCGGGACTGTGTGCGTTATGTCCAGAGCAGCATGGAAAATGCAGTGGGTGCCCTCTACGTCCGGGAGACTTTTGCAGGAGAGAGCAAGCGCATGGCAAGTCTTTGTGTCCTAGAGAAATATTCACTGCAGGATGTCTGGCTCTTTGATAGACAATCCTTGTTGAAGAAATGTGGCACAGGATTGCAACTATTGAATGGTCATGCAAATTTTTCCCAGGTGAGTGACCTCATCAGTAAGATCCAGGAGGCGTATGTGGAGACGTTGGAGGAATTGAGTTGGATGGATGCTCAGTCTAAGGAGAAAGCCAGAGAGAAGGTCACTGCTCACACCCGCTTAATTCACCTACACTCAGAAACAGACTGTACTGACACTGCCTATTTACATCAAACATACAATCAATTAAGGGTTAGGTTCAGGGTGAGTGTTTCTCAGTAATGGGTGTGGGAGGGTAATGAGCTTTGATTAGTTATAAGTGTGCATCATTCAAGTGCTTTGGTGTGGGAGAGTGATAAGTTTGGATTAGGGATCAGTGTGAGTCATTGAAGTGCTAGGGGTTTTAAATGAGTTTTTTTTGGTTACTGACTTGCTGCTATGCTATGCTGTATTGCTGGGCTATGCTGTTTTGCTGGGTCTTAGGCAATGGCGATCAGGGAGCAGATTGGCTACCCTGACCACATTCTGGAGGAGAAGAACAACAAGCTGGACCAAGAGTACTCCCACGTAAGGGACAAGGGTGGAGACAGTTGTTAGGAATACATGTGAACATACTGTAGCTGTAGAGCAGCTACACAAACAGTTTGACCGTACCAAAGTATTTTTCCAGACAAAACGAAAACATTCATATGCAGCTTTGTGTGATTAATGTACTGGTTTTTTTTTCACCTTGAAGCTGAACTTCAGTGAGGAATACTACTTTGAGAACATCCTCGAGAATCTGCAGGCTGGGGCCCAGAGGAGCCTCAGGAAGCTAAGAGAACCAGTTGACCCAGACCTGTAAGAAACAAACACACACATATGCGTGGGACCACACACAAGCATTCTGACCACTGACATTTTAGTGGGTGTTGGGTGGTAATCCCCAAAACTACTGTTGAGTGAAATATAGTATTTTGTATTTTTTATAGTATTTTCACACAATGAAACCAAACATATTGTGATTGATGGGAGAAAGGACATTTAACACCATTATGTTGTGACTGGTTGTTGTAGGTGGATTATTGGAGCTGCTGTGGTCAATGCTTTCTACTCGCCCAACAGAAACCAGATAGGTAAGGAGAGCACACGCAAAAAAGTGTGGCCGCATGTGTCCCGATGACACTTCAGCATCACAGCGCCATCGCTGTGACACTCCTCTGCATGTTTTAGATATCACATTACTGTGTAAGTCAACTCTGGCAATAAGGTCAATCTTTACCTCTCCATCTCTTTCTCAGCCACTTTTCCTTCATATGGCTCTGTCCTCCTGACCCCTTGAAGATCCTTGTTGCAGAGTATTCTAAATGTAGACCAACTCAGCTGTAGGCCCACTGCTTAGAAATGTTCAAAGCAGCCACCACTCTGTCCTGGTCTCTTTTCTCAGTCCTACCTATCTGTCTGTCCAACAGTGTTCCCCGCTGGGATTCTGCAGCCCCCCTTCTTCAGTAAGCAGCAGCTCCAGGCTCTTAACTTTGGGGGTATTGGAATGGTAATTGGACATGAGATCACCCATGGCTTTGACGACAACGGTACGGCAACCATTATAAAACAATTATAATTTGTCACTGGAAAGGAACACTAATGAGCACACAAATTCATGTAACAGGGAAGGTTTCTATCACTCTAATCCAGTCGTTTCCATGTCACCAATGCAGGGCGTAATTTTGATAAGGACGGTAACATGTACAATTGGTGGAGCAACTATTCTGCAGACCACTTCAAGGACCAGTCACAGTGTATGGTGCAACAGTATGGGAACTTCTGCTGGAGGCTTGCAGGAGGGCAGAATGTGAGTCCATCAGTAATGTTAACTGGCAATAATAGTGTGTAAAGTTAGTGTGTCCAATGAATCAAGTGAATATGTTGAATCGGGCTGCAGAGGAAACAAAAGTAGTTTAGCTAAATTAATTCCAGTTGAAATGAGCAATACCATATTAAGAAAGCAGAGGTTGACAGATGTGTGTTAGTCATAGCACATGTTTGACCTAGTATGGTAGCTGGGGTCTGTGGTGATGGATTATTGTATGACCTCCAGATTAGTGGCATCAGCACTTTAGGAGAAAACATTGCAGACAATGGAGGAGTCCGCCAGGCATACAAGGTAAGGGAATATCACATTATCGAATGAATGGACAAAATAAAACATTGGAAGATGTTGTCTTTAGGCTCAGTCGTATATTATCAATACAAGTCAACATTCTTTTTTCTTTTTATGTCTACAAATTAGAACCCACTAGTGATATTTATTTTTATTTTTGTGTGTATACATTTGTGTGTGTGTGTGTGTATGGCTTTTTGTGTTTGTTTGAATGGAGGCCTGATTTTATGTGTGTTTGTGTGTGTGTGTGTGTGTGTGTGTGTGTGTGTGTGTATGGTTGACGTGTGAAATTGTACATCTATGAATCTATCTCTCTGCCAGGCATATATGAAATGGGTGGAGAGAGAGGGTGAGGAGCCTGGTCTGCCTGGTCTAGACTTGAACCACAAGCAACTCTTCTTCCTCAACTTTGCCCAGGTGAAAGGCAGGAAAAATAAATAAAAACAATAGCAAGAGAGAACACGGAAGGACAGGGTGAGAGGGAAGAGAGGAAGTGTGAGGAGACTGAAGGGAACAGCGGAGGTTAAGGTGGTAAATTAGTCTCATACGCCAGACCTCAGGCGGTGGGAAGCTAATTCCTCCATGGAACATCGAGAGAGCAACTTCTCAGGCACCCAACAGGAAGCTCACCTTGCCCTGACCACCCAAGCTGTAATGCCTTTTATTTCATTTTTTAAAATAACATAACTGGTAGAAAGCGAAACAGAAGAGTAGGGGACATAGAGTGTGCAATGTTACATGAAAAACTCTGTATGACCAGGGGGCTCGGGGTCTGTGCCAAAATAAATCACCGCACTTCACAAGGAAAAATAAGCAAGGAGTGAATTCGGACTTTCGTTTGTTTTGTTTGTTGACTTCTGAATTCTGTTTTCTTGATTGTTAATTTCAAAGCAGGGCAAGTTACAATAATACATAAATATGAGAAAACGTTACACACAACTTGGAAGATTATTTTGTGATCTAAATTTAGTTTCCTGTTAATAAATGAGAATTTAAACACAATCTTCGGGTCAGCACTACACTTTTAACATAGATATACATTTAACCTTTAAGGTATGGTGCGGCTCGTACCGACCTGAATACGCCAGCCAGTCCATTAAGACGGACTCACACAGCCCTCTGGAGTACAGGTAAGGTACTACACCAAAATGAGAACTGCTTCCTTTCTTTTGAAAGGAAATGCTGTTGTGAACCATTATATAAGTACAACCCTGAAATATGTGTTATATCTGTTCTTGTTTCCCTCTGTCTTTTTTTGCCCTCTCTGTAGAGTAATGGGTTCCCTGCAGAACTTTGGCGAGTTTTCTGAGGCATTTCACTGTAAGCGAGGTACTCCCATGAACCCTGAGGTGAAATGCCGGGTTTGGTAGCTGGTTTATCGTGTTTATTTTTTGACTGGGACAACAGCTAGGCAACCTTGTGCCTTTTCCCCACCATCTTGAGTTGTACCCACACGCCACAGTAGCAGCTGCCCCCAGTGCAAGACTGATGAGCTGACACAACACTGGCTTTGAGTAGATGATACAAAGAAGTTCCTTAGAGATTACATATATCTAATATGGGCTAAGAGTGTATTTTGGAGCAGAAGTCAACACAACACCACCATTTGGTGTAGACTTCTTCAGGGTCTGCACATAAAAGACGGGGGCAAAATTGTACTCTTTTAGGGTGTGTCTCCCTCACCTCTGATTTGGGTATTTTTGTGCTTTGATGAACAGTTGTTGCTTGTCCTTGTTTACAAGTGAAGTGATCACATACATGCATTCTCCTGCAGCTACTGTATAACACGTATAATACGGCACAGGTCCACTGAATAGTCTGCCTAGCCAAGTCTATCGGTGGGTTCCTTTACACTTACAGACTCTATTCTGCTAAATACTTTTTTCCTCCATGATAAATTTCTTAATGCATGCCATGCGGAAAGGCGACAGCAGGTGTTACTGCCATGCGCACCGCACTGAGGCCATTAAATGTTATGGCACTAGTATTAGCCCCCATATTACAATGTACTTCCTCAAGTGCTGTGAGCAGCTTTGTGAGGTCTTAGCTGGTGAAGGATATTGAATTGTTTATTTTCAATTCAATATTGCAACGAAGAATTATAGCAGACATTCTCAGTGAAAGGCATCATACTGAACTCACAATGCCGATAAGCTGGACCCTTTGATGGGTAAACACCTAATGGGATGCTTGGATCTCCAACAATTGATTTAACATCAACAGCATCAACTGAAATTGTTTGACAGAAGGAAAGTGGCTCTAAGACTGTTAAAAAATAAGCTTTAATTGTATCTTTAAAAAATTTATTATATAGCAACCTGCGGTCAAGCGTGGGGCTTGACCATCAAAGACGCTCCATAAGACTGGGGTCCCAGGACCCAAACACGTGGTGAGGCAAGGCTGGGGTTCTAAACAAGATATTATTTAAATAAAATCAGTCATAACAAAAACGACTCAGAGCGAGCATGAATTGGATCTTCAGTATTCTCTTAAAAAACAAAATTAACTCAAACCTCAAAACAAAATTTTATTTTATTTTTAAATGCACAAAAAACCTTGACAACAACCCACATGGAGACCTTTGTCTCCTTCTTCCTCCAGGAAGCCCTCCCCTTCCTGGCTTTTAAACTCATCTGACCAATAGGCGGGTAATTGTTTGGGTGAGTGAGTTCTGTTGCCTCATGGGGAATGTAGTACTGGAGACGGGAGAAGCCATTACCTCAAGCACTTCCCTTGCTTTGCCACACAGCCGTCAATACTGTTTTGATAAACTGCCTTTTTAGAAATATGCCAAGAAACATATAAATAAAAACATAGCACTGTTAAAAAAGTATATATTGTTGCAAATAAATGTATGTATGTTTGATAATCCAAAAAAATGAGTGTTATTTTAGTTGTTTTGTTTAAAAGATAAAATGCTATTTTTGGATTGAGGCAGAATAATATTATTATAGAGTATTATTGGTATAAAGTGATTTTTATGGTAAATTCAAATGGCTCTTATATGTTACTGTTATCTGCCTTTATGATATTGCAGTTTCTTTCTGAATAGTATCATATTTACAAATTTACTGAACTTGGTTCTTGTGTCGGTTCTACTGTTGTATTGTTATAAATATATCTGTGAATTGCAATGAACAGTGACCTCTGTATGTGTACTTAACACCTTAACCCAGTATGAGGCACACATTCTTATTGTAATATGATAGCTGGAAGGCACCCAGGTGTGTTTTGGGCATGTGTTCGATGTGCTGTGCTGCTGTGTGTTTTGGTGATCTGTAACATGGGACAGGACACACTGCTGTGTCGCCTTTATTTATGGTTCTGTCCCCACTCCCAATTAAACGTTTGCATTCCGCTATAGACACTTTACCCCATGTAATTATACGCTATATTGCTATGGTCAGTTTCATTATACTAGATAGTAAATGCCGTGCTTTTATCTTTCAGAATACAGTAGGATGTCTTTGTACGTGTTTTTCATTTAGATGAGAGGCATAATCTGTTGTACCCTGTAAATTGCACTAAAGATAGTTTTTGTTTTTTACAACCTCTCCATAAGACCTTCCATTCATTGTTTGTGTTTCTCCTCGCTTCCCTCGTTGCCAACCAGGTCCGTTCCCTCCCCCGCTGCTCTATAGCCACTTGTGCAGTCGTTCCAATCCGCAGTGTTAGGCCATCAAGCCCCCTTTCCTATGTCCCATGCAGCACTAATTTCTCCCACACAGCGCTGTCTCCTGTTCAAAACGGTTCAATAAAAAACCCACCCACGCAACACTTGTCTGCTGTTCAAAACTGG
>JAOYSI010020537.1:0-20254 GCA_025775065.1 Hiodon alosoides | reverse complement strand
TGTAGTGTAAAACTTAGCCACACAGCACCGTGTGCTGTTCAGAACCAGTTCAGTTAAAATCTACTCACGCAACACTTGTCTGCTGTTCGAAACTGGTGTAGTGTAAAACTTAGCCACACAGCACCGTGTGCTGTTCAGAACCAGTTCAGTTAAAATCTACTCACGCAACACTTTTCTGCTGTTAAAAACTGGTGTAATGTAAAACTAGCCTGCACAGCACTGTCTCCTGTTCGGAATAAAACCTACCCACACAACAGCCTCTTATTCAGAACTGGTTTCATGAAACCTACCCGTTGAGGCCTGTGTGCTGTTCAGAACCAGCTCATTTAAAACCCCCAACGGCACAACACTCTCTCCTGTTCAGAACCAGTTCAGAACCAACTTAAAACAGAAAAAGACTGTTAACAAATCTTTGTGCATGCAAAAAGATAATGACTGTCCACAGCCTTCAAACACTTTGCTGTTCCACAGCATAACTGAAATGGAAAATCTCAGCATTTAACTTAGGCAGCGTTTTGAAATAATTTTGAATGGCTTTAATTTTCATGAGAAAGGGTTTTTTTTTTCCCCATTTGTTGACCAGAGCTGAAAGACTGAGTAAACTGCTGGTTCCTGGTTGAAATGTCCTCTTGCCCCCTGGCTAGCAGTGCTGGCAGAAGGAAGGAAGGCTTTCAGGAGCAGCTTTCAGGCAGGACTGTGCCGTCATTCCTCGACTGGTCCTACCTGCAAAACAAAACAATCAATGTCAGCATAGGAAGGAAGTCCCAGCTCCTTACTCAGTCATCCGGAGTTACTTTTGGCTGTAATTTCCGCTACTCCCCTTCTTGTCCAAGAGATCGCCCCCCCCTCAACTAAAAATAGACCATCTTGGTTTACCAGCCATTGCTAATATAATTAAATACAGTTTAGTTAAAAGCTAGTACTTTCACAAGATAAAATATTTTATTATTAACATTTCTCAAATAAATATCCAGCTGTATAGAAAAAAAGGAATAATAAACAAAGTGGTTTAACGGAGTTAAGAGAACAAAAGAGTTTCACACATAAAAATGTCCCACGCATGCCACTGCCACTGTTCCACTGCCATACCATATTGTGAAATGTCGTTATAGACAAGCTGATTGGTTACCTTTAAATAACCCTTTATTGCCCGGATATTGTGCACACAGACTAATTATTGAAATGAATGGGCTGCTTGTTTTCTGTTACCATTTGATTGTGGTCCATATAATTTCCCCTTGTTTTACAGCCCCTGTAAATGGTTATGCCCACCACCTGTGTTAATATTTCCATCAAACTTGTGCAAATACACCGTTTCTTCGATACATTTTACTGCTGATTAAAGATTTTAAACCGCCCTCTCAGTTACGTTTGGCACATCACATTATACGGTAGATGAAAGACTAAACCTGCTCTTGTGGAACGCAGGTGGATCTGCAGTAAAAATCAATCTTTGATCTCTGTTGATTGTTCCTTGAATGCCTGTAACGCAAGGCAGTGAAGACAGTGTCATTGCGTCCGAGGTAGCCTTTACCTGCTAGACGCTCTGCCATGTGCTGAACAGAGCACAAAGACCCGTCCCTGTGGCAGACTGAGATGCCGAGGCCGTCACTCGTCCCCCCCCAAATTGACATGTAGCACTGGAATAGGGGGATGCGAACCGTTGCGTAGTGGCTCGGGGATAAACACGGGGGAGTGGTTTCTCATTAGAGCACCGGTGTGGGGTGCGGCTGTCATGTCAGCCTTGATTAAAAAATAATGACAGCAGAAGGAAGGAACTGAGTGGAGGGAGAGGATAAAAGGAGTCGATGGAAAAAGATCAAATATGCTGCAGATGAGAAAGGAACGCTGGAACAAAGATGGGGTTTGAAGGACTGCAAGGAGAGTATCTACAGTGCACACATTGAAATCTTCAGGATGCCTTGTGCTTTACAATAAGACTGTTATATCTCATTATGTCTGACTCATTTTCCTGTCTGCCTGTTTACTTATCACTCTATGGCTTGTACTGTTCAGTTCTGGGGAACGTACTGGGAATGAGAGCGGTCACCTTTTGAGATTTTCTGGGATGGAATTGGACTTTATCCAACGGGGTAATAAAAAAAAAAAAACTGTCTTCCTGGTGGATAAAGAGGTTGCATAAATGGTAGGGGGAAAATCAGGTCAATTAAATATTATTTAGGACCTGATTATCCCATTTTGATTCTTTTACCCAATGTGACCAGCCCCCATTTCACTAGTGTTTGCTCAAAGCAGTAGAGAGACTGGAAAAAATTAAGCTGACACTTCTCCCTCTCCTGATATAGACTACAGAACCTTTGTAAAAATTCTTTCTCGGTCAACCCCCTTTATCATTTCAGTGGCAGGCAGCGCAATCTCTACTCTTCTCACAGATCATGTGACAGACAACTGAAATGATCCCTCTGTAAAACACTTCAGTGGAACATACCATGGCCCTGCACGTGCTGGGCTAGAGCTGGGGTTTTCAATTTAACGTCCCCAGCTAAATATATTCGAAATATTTATGTCAAAAATTTAATAATGTGATTTCTAATGCTGTAACACATGGAGTTATATGCAGCATGGCTATTAAATCATATGCACACAGTGATAACCTAATTGTGTACCTTTGCATACATAGTAGTGGATTATTCCTTTTTAACCCTTTATATTCCAACATCCCTAGCAAAGCCAACTGACTGTACACAGAATTTCTCCATATTGACTGAAACATTACACTTCTAAATTGAGATTCAGCAAATAATAAAATGTTTGACTGTCTGCCTTAAAACATTTCTTTACTGAAAATACTCTCTGATTAACAAATAAAAATCAAATCGGCATTGGATTCTCTGAAGTGACTCAGAATGGAGCTTACTTCTTATCAAACGAGCTAATTTTAACATTACTGAATTGGCTAGTTCTGCCATTGACTGTGTTTTTTTAGATCAATGTGTTGTCATTATTCAAAAAGTTATATTGATTACAAGGATTGATTAAAGTCATTGAAGTTGAATAATAATGTAGAACTTCTTTGAACAATATGCTTGTTCTACAACTCTCTATTTTGTGGTGTTTTGTGATTAAAATTGTAAAATTGTATCAAACTTTTCATGTGTTTTTTTCCCATAATCCATGCATGGAATCCAACCTGCCTACCTGCTTTAAATAGCGTTGTCTCAACATGTGATGCAGTGACGGACTGCACAGTCCATTACATGGTAAGGGGAAGGCCTGCCTAATAAAGAGGCCACTCGGATGTATCAGTAAGTTTAAAATCAGGTTGACTACATGCTTTCACAAACACAATGCTGAATGCCCCATCCTGTAGACGCCCCACTGCTCTCCTTCTGGTGTTCTGTCATCAGCTACATCTGAGTTTTTCATCCAGGTTTTCACAACTCATAAAATTAACATGAGAGCAAAGCAATTTACCCCAGTTAGTCTGACAAAACTTTATGGGCTACAGTTCGTTAAGCAATCAACACTTTGTATACATGAAATAAATACAGAGGAAGAGGCTTTTAGTAATATATTATACTGATAAAACATAGAACAGACATTTACAAGAAATACAGATATTTAAATTCCATAAACTGAAATTATTTCAGAGAAAAACAAATTCACTTGTTTTGTAATGCGTAACCTGAAAACAGCGTTCGCATTCATTTTAGTACAGCAAGAGTACAATCTATATAAAAAAAATCAAAAACCAACTTTAAATGAAAGCAAAAAGCCTCAGGATTATTTTATTGCCTTAAATTTTCATCTTAAAGTCCAATAATGTCATACATATTGATTTCTAGAATTAAAAACGTTTTCAAGGGCATAGTCAAATTGTAGCATGGTTTAGCATACAATCTTAAATAAACTCGGATTATAAATATACTGATACAAATACGGCAAGGAGGGGGGTCCAATTTAATCTTCATCCAGGTCTATCCCCCAACTTCCTTTGTCTGGGTGTGGCGCCCCCCTGTGGCAGTGCAGTTCCACACGGTCAGAGCCTCTATCTGGTGCACACATCATCATTGCACTGGAAGAGAGGCAGAAGAGTATCTTTTGTATGTCCTGTCACAATTTGCTTTCCGACATATTTTTGTAGGTAACAAAGACACCATGTTATCGAGATGGCCTAAATAGAACAAAAACAAAACTGATGAGGCAATAAATATGCTTAAGGAAAAAGGAAACAGCTTCATATACAAGCACTGCCTAATTCTAACAAGTTTCCAGAGGAAGGAGGACGGACGCATGCACACTTGTGGTGTGTGTTACGGTGTTGGGGAAAGGAGAGGGAATTGTGTTGGAGTAACAGAACCTAGATGCACCAGGGGTGGCATAACGTGTGCTACAGAATCTGCATAGACCTAACTGAGAGTGAGGATGCATCACCAACAGAAAAATGCAAAGTTTGCATTCCCAGGGAGCAGAAACACGGATGTCCACTTTGCACAAAATAGGAGGCATTATTCCTTTAGGTGTAATAGAGACAAGGACACATCCGGTTTTTCTTAAACTGTATATCTATACATTATAATGGTTATTCGTTGTGAAGACGGGATACCGCACACTGCGTTGTTTTTACTGCCATACTGTTTAAAAAGTTATCAATCTGAGCTTTATTTTATGTTATACTATCCATCATTTAATTGAAATGAAATGTGTTTTGGCTGACAATGATGTCATTCATCTTGATCTGGCCTCAAAACGCTGAACCATTTTAACCATCAGTTTTGATACGGTTCGTAAAATAGGGCACCGATTCTGATATAATCTTGACATGTGAAATGTTAAAAACACAAAACAAAGGACAATTCGTCTGAAATCCAATGGAATGGAATGTTGACTATATAATTATCCACGGGTCCTTGACTTTGTAGACCCGGCAACAGATCTGATGTGGTCAGATAAAATTGAGCTAAACTCAATATTCCGAATTATGACAGAACCAGAGGCCAGGTGTTCAGACCCGCACCATGGACGAGGAGGGCAGCCTGAGCCTACATTTAACTCTTCACAACCAAAAGAATCAGATCCATGTGAGCACCTTGACCATATTCCAATGTTACGTGCCTACCCGGTGGGTTAACGCTGAAAATGTAAACGGCTGTGACAGGACTCACACAGACCATTCTTTGTCGTGCACCATGTGTCGGTTACAGCTTTCCAAAAAGGTCAGACACAGAGGCGTCACATGTAAAAAGTACAATTTCTATCACAGTACATAGTGAAATATTTAGATTTTAATTTTGGGTATGTCAAAGGAGAATAAAAAAAAATTATAAAAATAGCAAAATCCACAGGTCCTTGATTTTGTAGACCCGGCAACAGATCTGAAGCAGTCAGATAAAATTGAGCTAAACTCAATATTCTGAAGCGATGCGGGTCAGGCAGATCTTGCCATGCCAGTCCTGAAATGGGACGGTTTGGAGGTTCTTTACTGAGCTTGGCCACTTCCCGACGGACACTGCGGTATATTGGTGTGTGTATGTCGGGTGGGGGTTGTCCGTTCAAAAAGTTTACAATGTCTGGCGCAGATCAAGCCTAAGATAGGACCTGATGAGTGACACCTTGTTTACTGGCAGACACAGCCCAGGCCACTCCCTAGCTCCACAGAGGCCAGCCGCGACTGAGGGGGTTACAATACCACTTCCTTTAATGATTGTGCTGTCATGTTAACGTCTAGACCCATTCCTCAATTCTTAGCAGATACACAGGTTATTATTAGCTTTCGATTGTTGTTTAATAAGATAATGTACCACACAGAAACTCTAACAAAACCCCAGAGTTTACGTGCTTTCAAAATCACTGGGAGAAAATCTGCATGCAAAAATCTTTGTGCCATCTTTTCTTGTTCGGTTCAGTCAATGTGCTGGTCATTCAAAGAGGGCTATCCGCAAACTTTGGCAGGAAGATGAGCATTAGACAGTCAATGTTCTGCAAATGACCATTCTGACCAACGTCGATCGTTGTAATGGACCATGTCAACAAACTCGGCCTGGACTAGGCGGATAAAATGACTGACCCAACCGCTGCTTCACAGATACAGCCATTTACAGGAAACTCCCTCCAGAATCTCAGTGCTTTCCTCAGGTTTATTTTTCTTGGGAGACAAGCTTGAAAAAAAACAAAACTATTGTGCAGTGATGCTGTTCCCCCTGGGTGTAAGTGTAGGGCGGGGGCACAATCATTTGTTTTGCGTTCTGGCATATTTTTGTAGGTAACAAAGACACCATGTTATCGAGATGGCCTAAATAGAACAAAAAACAAAACTGATGACGCAATAAATATGCTTAAGGAAAAAGGAAACTGCTTCATATACAAGCACTGCCTAATTCTAACAAGGGGGGGAGGGAGGAGGACAGACACATGCACACTAGGATGAGGTAAAGGTAAAGTAAAATAAACGCAGAAATCTTCCTGACTTGCACATATAATGCACGAGCTGTTGACCTTGCCAGAGTGCGAGGAATGGGCAAAAGGCTTTTATTTTCCCCCCAGTCTTCATGTTATGTCCCGTTTTACGGCTCGCTGCATGGCGTATTAGAATGCATATAAATGAGCCCCACACACTGCCATGCTGCAGGCAGAACCATGGCAACATCTCACTCCATTATCACCAACCCCCCTGCCCTCAATCTCATTCCCCTTTCCAGCCACAGTAATAATTCCCTGGATTCACTGCAAGTGACAGAACCAGAGGCCAGGTGTTCAGACCCGCACCATGGACGAGGAGGGCAGCCTGAGCCTACATTTAACTCTTCACAACCAAAAGAATCATATCCATGTGAGCACCTTGATCACATTCCTATTCTATGTGCCTATGTTACAGGACTCACACAGACCACTCGGTTACAGCTTTCCAAAAAGGTCAGACACGGAGGCGTCACATGTAAAAAGTACAATTTCTATCACAGTACATAGTGAAATATTTGGACTGCTGCATGGAAAGAGATCTTTATTCCAACAATTAAAGCTGTGCCTCATACTCAATATTGCCACTGTGGCCAATCAAGGGGCGGCATATGGGAGAAAATGGCAGCCCTGTCTCCAGCACATCTATTTCAACAAGAATACAGAATACCCAGACCAATCAACCTGTGATCGGTTGGGTACTATCATGTAGAGTAGAGGCAAGGAGCCTCCTGAAAGAGAGAGGAGATTCATCTCGATATGACTCAGAAACTTTTGGTTGAAGGTTAAACTCCTTTTATTTAATAGCTTATTTGTATAATTACTGCTTGCACAGAGCCATTCCAGTTATGCATGTTTTGATGCAAAGAAAGTTATTTAAGCCTCCTTCTTGCCTCCTAGTGGATTACTGTGCGGCAGATCCTCCTTGTTTAGCCCAACAGTGTCCACTTGTGTACACTTGACCAAAGGTCAGAACTCTGATAACTCAGGTAACTTTTCACTCAGTCAAACCTAATAACAACAAAAACAAGCATACAAAAAGGGGTCCTCCGGAGAAGAACTGAGAACCACGGTCCTAACCAGTACGACATTAATGTCCCGCAGAAGCGGTCACATAGGCATCTGGTCTTTACCACTGCCTACCCGTCTCTTACCTGTGGTTTCACTCCTGGCTGCACTTTCGCCGAGATTCCCAAGGCCTGTACGATCTCCTCTAGCGGCAGGTAATCTCCGGGGGAGTCTTGGACAAAGTGTCGCAGGACTTTCTCTCCCCCTGTCCAACACACATAAATATTGAGAGGTAGAAGGCACAAATAAACAATGATTAGCACACAGACACGCAAAGAAACAGAGACTTTTATATACAGTGGTAATATACACTCAGTGGCCAGTATATTTGGCAAACCGTCCCGTTCACAAAAAAAAGATCGTTTCTACAGACACTAAGTCACATAGCCATGAGCTATATAAAGCAGGAAGGCATCTAGTAGAAAGCATTTTTCAATTTAAAATCTATATTTTAGCAAATTTAAGCAAAATCTTAATTTTTTAAACGTGAATTACTACTTTTTTTAAACTTTTAGCTACAAGTTATCTGTAATGAAACACATTCAAAGTAGCCCTTCCAAATCAGGATATGGTTAAGATAATACTACACTGCCACCTGATGGTAAAACCAGCAGTCCTGAATTAAAAATGAAATTCGTCTTATATGTTCCATTAATAAAAGCAGTCGATTTTTAGGTTTTTTGTTTGTTTTTGAATTCTCCTCCCAGCAAAATCCAAATTAGTTTCCAACTAAAGAAAGGACACGGTTCTTCCCTCACCTTTGGCCACGATAAGAATTCCTCCGCTCTGCAAAAGATCTCCACTGAAATTCCCCTGGATCCCCTGAGCATTGGCCTGTGGAGCCCGAAGACAAAAAAAGAACCCACCGAATGCCACTCTTCTCAACACTAAAACACAGGACTTTCCACACGAGGCAACTGCGGCCATACGTTTTACATTGGTTAACTGCTTTTTAAATGTTCGTCCCCCAAATGTGGTCCCCCAACTGTGTTTTTATACACTATTTTTTTGATGGTCAGAATTATTACATGGATGTTCAAACCACAAAAGCATGGCATTTAATCAGACCGAACCCAAATGAATCGGATGTAATCGTGACACGTGGATCTCACATCACCTTTGTTGTAACTTCTCGTACTTTCTTCCCCAGCGCAGCAGGTACCACACTCAGGGCTGTGTACCTATGAGGGAGACGGGCCTTAAATGTCAAAAAAATAAAAAATAAAAAAACAGGTTGCATATACAGCTCAAAACAAAAACCAGGGAAGGTTATAAATAAAATACCTGGCTTTTTACATTAGCTTTAGTAATATGCACAATGGAAAAGTTTTTTTCCAGTTTTCCATTCTTCAGTGAGAGCCGCTGAGCTAAATAAAAGAAGGTCTAATTTTGGCACTAGCTTTTTTTGTAGCACTATATCTATGAGCGTGGGAAATGAGGGAAATGATAAACTCTCATATATGAATGCTACATAAATCAAATGCATACATTCTATATTTAATTACAAATTGCATAAGTGTGGTTTAAAGTTTTTCATATTAATTTATATCAAGTACCGGTACTTACATTGAGTTATGATACATTAGCTACATTAATTTAAACTATTTTTTGAATCAATTAAACTCATCTTTTTATTAAAGTTCTGTCATTCATGCAACATTGGATTGTTGCGTATTGGATGCAGTTGCTTTGAATGAACGGAAAATTCCCACAATGTTTCCTGACCTTACCACTTCCTCCCGTGTACAATATAAAATAGCAACTAACCTTTTAAAGCCCAAATCCTTGTAGCACTGCTTTGTCTCATCAATGTAAAGATCTTGGACAAAAAACAAAAAAAAAAACAAAAAAAACCAACGTAATTGTATTCAACATCTTTAAAAAAGGTTGACATTCAAAATGAACAAATTATGAAATTAACTCAATAAATCCTGAACGAGAAGAGTTGGCCTATTAACAAAAACCAGCATACACAGGGGGGCTACATACCAGGATTGAATACTACCGCTCTAAGGTAGTATTCACTCACCTCCTTTGAAGAATCCCCCTTCCTGGAACTCCTTTAGGCCCATCTCCTCAGGACCAATCCCTATCAGCGCCACGCTGTTCTTGCTTAAGTCCTCCTTCAACTTGCTGATCTCGGAGGCAGTCCAGCGGCACACCTGGCATCCGAACCTTCGGAGGAAGAAGAGCACCGCCGCCTGGTCGTGCCACAGGGACTGCAGCTCCACGCTCTGGCAGTTAAGACAGAGAGAGGGACAGTGAGTCAAAGGCTAGCGGTCTCGTGCACTGTAACACATTTACAAACGCCCCGTAAACGTAGCGAGCCACATTGAAACCCTTTACCACTTACATTTAAAAGCACTCGGTGACATGTCAAGAAGAAACCTTGAAGTCAATGATATTGTTTCGGATGGCTCATGCCATAATTTATACCCCTTATAACTGTTCTACAAACTAAGCCAGGAATACAGGAAGTAGACGGCTGAGCATCCAATGTAAAAACAGGGTATCACTTTAGACAGTAAATAAGAGACACATAAAGTATGTTTAATTTTAAAATTGTTAATATGAAAAATACCCTGGGTTAAAACTCGGCAATCAGCAATACATTCCAACAACGACTACCTTGCATCAGCACACAGACAATTAAAGTATACCTGCAGGATTCTAGATCATTACGTTCAGCACTGTGGGAGTCGACATTAGAGTTAAGTGCCTAACTAAAGAGCGAATTGTGGGTTAACGATTACAGGCTGCCAATACAAGCGAGAGCAATTCACTTTGTAACTCAGGAACTGATTTGGTCTGTTGTTTAAATTTGTTCTTGATTATATTGCTTGTTTCTAACTTATTTGTGTTATCTCCTTAGTGGCACTTCTCAATAGGACATAGTAGCTCACTGCCTTTAATTGCACGTTAATCCCTAAATTATGACACTTTCGTACGTCGCTCTGTATAAGAGCATCTGCAAAATAACTAAACTGTAAATGTAACTTCACTGCTACAAATACAGCCGTTTACATTGCCAAGCTCCCCAAGTAGTAATGTAGCTTTCCAATAAACACATGATGCTACCACGGTACTTACTCAACTTTAAAATGTTAAGTAAGACAGACCACTAATTATACATTCATTAGGCTTACCTCTCCAGAAAGAGCACTCTTCACCAGGTTAAGGCCAACTTTAGAAATGTCCACCGCAGTCATAGTTCCAAACAAATTTGTTTGAGCGATATACTTCTAAAGTAATCAAACCTAATTTCTTGCTCGCTAGCTTCTGGATTGCGGACTTGCAGAAGTCCCCACGCCTACTGGTATGTATCTGGCCAATCAGTAATCAGATGTCCGACGAAATTCACCAATCGTAAAATACAATAGGCGTTTCTCTGTTCCGTAACTTCATTATTTGCGGACGGAATTACATAAACTCGAATCACAAGTTTATGCAACGTAAACTTCACCGTGGTGTGCTGTGGGTTAAGAAATGGGACACACCCTCCGTAACCTTTGTATTCCAAAGCATCAGATTGCCATGACTTGGCAATATGTTGTGCAAGATGCTATTTCAATGTATCCCTTTTCCCTTCGAAAAGCAGGTTTTTGATTGGAGACGCTTTCAACACAGCGATTATGTAACGGCTCTAAAGTTATACTTCTGTGAAATCTGGTTTTCGTCAGAGGTTTGGCTACTGCCAATAAGTTGCCGACAACCTAAAACAGTGTGTATGACTAGGAGCTATTTTCAAAATCTGCTTCCAATCATAGCCTCAGACTTATAGCTACAAACATTGTTTCACCATGGTTAATATTCGCTCATTTATTCGTGGTCTTTCTTAGTAACGTGATTAAATCGCAATTTGCGGGGAAGGGATTAAAAAACAACAACCTAGTACACTTCTACATTTCATATACTGTACTGCAGTAGAAACTATGTTGTCGTGGTTACCGAGGAAGGAAAGCAGGGCGAGATCTACAGCTCAAAAAGTAGGGCCAAAATCAGGCGCGTAACAGTACGCGAACGGTACTGATGTTGCAGGTCTACCCATATGCGCGGAAACGGGCGGGGTAGCGTGACGTCATGCTTTGCATAGGATGACCGAGGGCGGGGAAGAAAAAGAGAGGGGGAAGGCTAAGGGACGGAGGATGAAAACTGAGAAATTACCGCATAAAAGATACGGGGATAAAATATGAATTGGTGAATGCATCCAAGAATTAAAACAAAACATAAAATAATATTTACCTATTTTATCAAAAGACTATGCGGTAGTAAATGACCAGAATCCCTGAAAAGGTAATTTTCTTTCAATTCATGTTTCATTTGCACGCCTTGTCCTGCTTAAGACCTGAGAATTTAATTCGATTGTGTAATATTCACCTCGCAAAAACAAAACGACACTATGCTGTTCATGGCCTGTATTAGCTACAAATTAAATATTTACCTAGCAGATCCAACGTTTCTGGTCCATGCCACAGTTTTATTTTAAACACAAGCAAGACTAATACATACCTTCATAATAAGAACAATTCATAATAAGATCCAATTGTATAATGTATTGATATGTTGTGTGATCTAAATCGATTTGTGGCGCTCTGATATTGCCTCTAAAAGCATAGCTGGCCGGTTTATGTCTCTAAGCCACAAAATAGAACAATTTGAAAGCCACAAATTAGAAAGCATGTCAGCCAGTGAAACACAACGTGCATGCTACATATTAAACTACTGCTATCATTCCAAGGAAGCGCGTGGATTGCGCACTTTATGGCGAGCTGCAGTTAACAGCGAATTGGTCGCATCTCTTCATATACCCGAGGTGAACACGGGGTGTGGCACGGGTAGTTATTCATGTATTTTGCTCTTAAATTACACTCCAATAAAGCATTTGTATTGACATTAGGCTGATTGTTTGCAGTTTAATCATGCTGGCCATGAGTATACTTTGCAATTAATTCAGAATGGGTACAGTTATCAGTAAACAATTGTTTATTCAGATGTTTTTCTGTCATGCTTATGCATATGAATATCCATGAGAATTGAACTGTGTTATTTGCAAAAATTAATGTCACTTTGATTGTCATTTATTAGGGACCTCTTACAGTGGGCAGAGAATGATCTCATCCCCAAAGTTGGGTACCCCCAGTGACCCACTACTGACCAGTCCAGGAGGAGCATGCAGCACAACCCAAGACGGAACCTGGAGAGCTCCCATGCTGAAGACCTCGAGCTTCTCGTCATCCACCACTCGCCACCTCAGCCACCGTGCAAACAATTTCCAGAGGCACCCAAAACGCCGGAAACTGATCCGACCCTCTCCACCACCTCCCCCGAACACACCATGCCCCATAGAGCAACTGGATCTGAGCGAGCTTCCACCTCGACGCACATTTTTGGAGCTGCTCTTCAATGGCTGCATCCTTTTTGGAATTGAGTTCAGCTATGCCATGGAGACTGCCTATGTTACCCCAGTGCTGCTACAGATGGGCCTGCCAGACCAGTTTTACAGTCTGGTGTGGTTCATCAGTCCCATATTAGGTAACTTACCAACCACCACTTTAGAGTGGGTTAAGAGTAGTTTTGGCTTTCACAGTCAAGCTAAATGAAGTTTTCAAGCTTTTCACTCTTTTTAAAATTTCTGTGCTTTAATGGTTTCCATGCTTCTATAGGTTTCCTGGTCCAGCCAGTTCTAGGGGCCTGGAGTGACCGCTGTACATCCCGTTTTGGGCGCCGGCGACCTTTTATCCTGGTTCTAGCAATTGGTAAGGAATCGTCAGTCTACCACATCCAGTACCTGGCTGCTCGTTAATCACAGATCCATCTCATTAGTATCTGTTATATCCAGAATTTTCAAGTACATTGTCATTCAGTAATATTTGTCATCTGTTCTACCTGCATAGGAGCTCTGATTGGACTAACCCTGGTGCTAAATGGGCAGGACATTGGACTATCATTGGCAGACACAGCAGCCAATCATAAGTGGGGTATCGTGCTGACTATATGTGGGGTTGTTTTGATGGACTTCAGTGCCGACTCAGCTGATAACCCCAGTCATGCTTACATGATGGATGTGTGTAGCCCAGAAGACCAGGACCGTGGACTCAATATACATGCACTTCTGGCAGGTTAGATAGAGCCATGTTCTGAATAAGGATGGCTGTGCTAACAAATATAATTGCATCATTTGTGTGCTTGGTACATTATCTAATTTTGTTGTTTCTTTTCATAATTTCCTTTCACAGGACTTGGTGGTGGCTTTGGGTATATTGTGGGCGGAATACACTGGGATCATACAGCATTTGGTAGGTCAATGGGAGGTCAGCTGAGAGTAATTTACCTGTTCACTAGCATCACCCTCATTATTGCCACAGCAATGACCCTCAATAGCATCGCAGAGCGCCCGCTGGCTCAGACCCAGTCTCATAAGAGCTCCAGAAATGCCCTGAAGAGCCCCAGTCTGCCCTTGCCACCTTCACCTCCTGCCGCCCCTGGGTCTGGAAGGGAGGAAGAGGAAGAAGGAGAGGAGGAAGGTGTCCACAGTTACCAATGCTATGACTCCCACCCATGTCACCCTGACCTGTTGGGTAAAACTTCCAGTGTCAATGCACATCTGTGTGCAGGCCTCAGCAGCCCCATCTCGCCCCTCAGCCCCCTCACACCAAAGTATGGCAGCTTCATAAGCCGAGACAGTTCCCTCACTGGCATCAATGAGTTTGCTTCCTCCCTTGGAACATCCCATATTGACAGCGTTCTTATAGATTGCTACACAGGGCAACAGACCCCTCAGCCTCAGGACCCAGAGACTGGGGCACAACCCTTGCCTCCAGGGGACACCCCGCCTCCCCTTGGACCACCAAGGAGCGGCTCCTCAGGCATCCTGAAACGACCCCAGAGCCTGGCCCTTATGGAGGACCCCTTGTTGACCCCTGATGCAATGGTCGAAAATGGCCGACGACGCACGGTGACTTTTAGCCAGCAGGTCAGCACTTAAGCTTCAGCACACGCACCTCTCTCCACATCTGTATCGCACTCATTATGATGACACATTTTCCCCCGCCCGACGGTTTTCGTTTGCCTGATTTTCCTTTTCTTCCTTAGACAAAGATAGCAGACAACATCAAATGGTCTCTGTGTTCTCTGATCCGTTTACCTCTTAATGAAATCTGCACAAGATTTAGTCACCAATAGAGGTCTTGCAAGACTTACAGCTGGATTGAACATCTGCATTATGTTATCGCAGATAATCACGAAAACACCCACTTTGTAAACTTGACCCCGAACAGTGTTAATATGTGAACATGATTTGGCTCAGTGGTCTGGTCAGACAATAATTCCATTAATGTTCTCTCTGGCTTTCTCACTCAGGTGGCAAACATACTACTCAATGGAATGCGTTACGATAGTGATCTGAGCGGCAACGCGGATGCTGCTGAGTCCCAAATGTCCATGAAGCTGCTCTGTTTTGCCATCTACAGGATGCCCCCGTCACTGCGTAGCCTTTGCACCAACCACTTTCTGGGTGAGCACCACACTATGCAGGGTTTTGTGTGTACGTGAACGTGTTCTAAAGTCTGAGTCTAACTGTATTTGTGACTTTGCAAGCATGTGTTTGTATATGGTAAGCATAACCTTCTCAGCATCCTGTGCTACAGTGAAAGTGTATGAGAGTTGGTCAGAGAGAAGACTCTGTCTTAGTGAATTTAGCGTAACGAAAGCCAGTCCATGCATATTTCTGTCCCGGTGTCTGGCAGGCTGGTTGTCTTTTGAGGGCATGCTGCTCTTCTACACTGACTTCATGGGAGAGGTGGTGTTTGGAGGGGACCCGAAAGCCCCCCACGATTCAGAGGCTTACCAGCGCTACAATGCTGGAGTCAGTATGGGCTGTTGGGGGATGTGCATCTATGCATTCAGTGCTGCTTTCTACTCAGGTACATTCGACTCCCACACACGCACACATGCAGAAGAGTGAACGTCTCCATCGCCATCGCAGCCATCCACTCACTGTATTTTTGTCTATCACTCTGTCACACTCAGCTATTCTGGATAAACTGGAGGAACGTTTTTCCCTGCGTTCGCTCTACTTCTTTGCCTACCTGGCGTTTGGACTAGGCACAGGCCTGGCCACGCTTTCCACCAACCTGTATGTGGTGCTCTCCCTATGTGTCACCTACGGGGTGCTCTTCTCCTCCCTCTGCACCCTGCCCTACTCACTGCTCTGTGAATACTACCAGAGCCCACAGGTAGGACACAAATAGTATCTGTAGTGTATGGGTGTGTTTATGTGCAAGTGTATATATTTTTTATTTTAATTTTGTTTATTTTTTCTTTCCTTTTCCTGTGTGTGTTTGTGTTTGTGTGCAGTTCTGTGGCTCGTCCGAGGATGGGACCAGACGGGGCATGGGTGTGGACATCTCACTCCTCAGTTGTCAGTACTTCCTGGCACAGATCCTGGTGTCTGTGGCGATGGGACCCCTGACTTCACTGGTGGGAGGGGCACAGGGAGTGATGTACTTTTCAAGTGTGATGTCATTCGTTGGGTGCCTGTACTCCTCGCTGTGTGTGGTGTACCAACTGCCCCCTCCTGAGGGTGAGCCCCCGCAGAGTGAAGCTCAGCCACTACTCGTGCACATCTAGAGGCCCCCTCACTCACATTTCATTGCTCCACCTCAGACATAGCCCAGGCAGGCTGACATTGCATTGTGTGTGTGTGTGCGTGTGCGTGCGTGAGTGTCTACCGTCAATGAAAATGTATGTCTTACACTAAACTGTGAACAACTGTATGTCTGAAGCTGTCTGATCTACATGTACGTATGATCTATCTTTGTCAATTTTACAAGCTTCTCTGTGAATGTTGATATCATTTATAATAATATTATGTGTTATTGTTTTCTTTTTTCCAAAATCCTGATTGCTTGCTTAGTGTAAAAGCAATATCAAGACAGATCTACAAGCGAAGGCTGATAAGTAATCTGTTTTTTTTTTAAAAGCTAAATGAGGAGGTTCTGCGTTGCGGTCTGGATAAAGGTTTATGAATCCAAAACCAGTTTCTACTCTCACTAGTGAAAAGGTGCCAGTTAGAAGTCTTAGCAAAGAATGTTCCAATGTTTGCATGAACCTTCACGAATGTAGGGATGGAGACCGTGTTTGTGAGCGTGAGCCTGTCACAGTTCATACACTGTCAACGCCCCTGCAATTAGCAGACCATGTCGATGCAGGGGACACTCGCGCATGCTCCCTCACAATCACAAGGATGGTAGTTTTGCATATGTATAAGAGCTATAGGGCTGTGCGTATGTGATACGCATTCGTTCTTATAGGCATACACACACGCACACACACATGCGTGCGCAGTTTTAGTGTTAGAGCGTTCTACGATCACTTGATGCCCCCCCGTCGCTACTTCTGCTCCACCATGGACCACTTCCTCCAAATATGAGCCCCCGCCCCATTCTCATCATCAATGTCACTGTCGTTATCAGTAATAGGTGAAGACAAGCAATGTTCTGGTGGGACTTGAAACTATGAATTGGTGCTTCCAGTCAACAACACAAATCAACTGAGAGAGTTGTCATTCTGCACTCATCCTGAAACCCTCTTGGAAAAGATGAGAACAAAGCCATTGGAGAAACAAAAACTTGTATGGAATAGGAGCCAAAGAAAACAGCAACAGCACCTTAAAAGCGATTGCGCTATGGATACCCTGGTCCGGTGGAATTGCTTCTCAAAACCACTAGAGGACATGCTTCCCACAGTTTTCACAGCTCCACGTGACTAAGTGCAAAATCCACAGAAGATCTGAGCCCCGTTTCACTACTGCTTTCATAATCCACACATTTGCCTGTCGTCGTGGAATCATTTCTGTCTATAAAATGACTTTGAACTTCTTTAACCAAAGGTTGGACTCGCCAGCCCAATGCAAATAAAAAAAGTGTTCCCGATGTCATACCTGACTGCAACGTTGTTTTCAAACACCACTGAGCTCAGTTTGGAGCACCGTTTATAAATTCATTACAAATTGTTTCCGTGACACATTTTTAAAGATTTATTTTAAATCTTATGAAGATATTGATATAGAAAATAGAAGTGTGTATCTATATATATTTCATACAAAATACATATTACAAAATTAAATCATATATATGTGTGTGTGTGTGTGTGAGAGAGAGAGAGAGAGAGAGAGAGAGAGAGATTTTGTAATGTGTAGGTAACTTTTATTTTAAATTAATTTAAAACAAGAATAAAATGAGCACTTGAATTATGTCTCTGTTGTAATAGGACTTCACAGGGAAAAACTGGAGTAATTGAGTGAGAAATGCAGAGCGCTTGCTGTCTAACTTAGTACACATACGGAAATAAATAATGTATATATATTATTGAGAAACATAACAATTGTGGAAAAAACAAATTAGATGCCAGCTTGCCTGATTTAATACGATGATTTGTTTTACAACTAAGATTAGGGTTTCCTGAAATAAAATTTAGACCACTTCTGTACAGCTTAAATATTTATAATCAGAATTAATTTTAGATACATTTTGCGTAATAGTGTATTGCTGATTGGTGTTCTTTATTGGTGATTATAAGATGGGGTTTCTCAGTAGGTCACATGATAAAATTAGATTACTACACATTTAATGGACAAATATTAAACGAATAGTTCTGATGCTGTTTGCTATCAAGCAAATAACGAACGATTGATGTCTATGACAACTATAGGAACTGACAAACCCAAGTAAATAAATGTAAGCCTTCGACAAACGCCCGTTAATGTATAATGGAAGTGACGGCTGTGTGTTTTACTGAGTGGATTTTCAATATGAGTAGTTTAAATTAATTAGGTAATAAAATCACGTAGCCTACTGTTAATGGAAATCGTTGAGGTAAATCAGTTTTCAGCATGTGTACAATATGTATTTATTGATTTAAACGTATACATATGCTGTACGTATCCGTGGTGTACTAATAACTAGTTAAAGCATAATATCCGCATTTAACTTTAAAAGCAATCTAAGCTATATGTAAATTTAAAAAAAGTTATCTACGCACTCTCCGTCAGCGAACTACGTGCCCGATTTAGTTCGCTAAAAATGTCCAAAATGAAAGTAACAATTCGAAAAACAACGTCAAGTGTGTAATTTGTATTTAGTATTAATTAACACACTGTTTTAATGTTAAGCGCCTTTTTTTTAACCGTAAATATATTTGTCAATTTTTTTCTACCTAGATTACATGTGCATATTGTAACGCATGTTGGCTCCATTGGTCTTAACGGATAGGTTAGCCGAGCCACTGAGTGGAACCACTGAGCTACGAAATGAATTAAGAAACGCCGCCTATAACTAATAGCCTTCACGTACTCAACGTTATAGAGAATTGTCTAATTTAGCATATAATCCTTTGAGGGTGATAAAACGCGAGAATAGCAAATGTTATTACCGCCGAAACAATCCAACCCCACTGGAATTAAAGATCGGAGTGTTTGATTATAGCTCCACTTGCTGGTCAAAATGAAATAACTAATATATTATAATACCGAAGAAAAGAAAAAAATGAGGTCAAAGGTCACATTGAGATTAGAATACCGTCACAAGAAATGACCGCACCAAATGAACAATTTTACAAAATTTAAACGAAACCGATCAGTAAGTTCAAATTGCAGGGGTCAAAGTAACTAGAAAAAAATTGTAAAAGACACCTTGGAGCTAAATATGAACAAAATCCACCGAAACACTATTGATAAAACATGTATTTACTTACTGGGCTCAATTCTAGATCCACTTTATACTAAGCTTGTGAGCGCGATAACGAATGGGACGACCAACAAAAAAAACTAACTAAACAAACCATCCCTTCAATCGGTTCACACATTACTGAAACTTGGCAACATAAATATCAACAGCACTTTCAAGTCGGTACATTCAAGAAATGTCAGTTTAAATAAAACTTTTTTTCCATCAGTTGAATCAAGTAACTGTAATTGACCTAACATGGTCTCGCTCTACTAGATTTCCGCTGTTGAGTTTAAGGAAGTGGTTTTACACATCAACTGCATTTCCATAACCACCGAAGGGGAGAATCCGATCTGTCCTTTTTGAAGTAACCTTTCATCTATGGGGAAACCGTACAAATTCGTTTTCTTGCTTATTTTACTTTACTTACAGTAAAACTGCTTACCATTCAACGAAAATCTCAAAATATTTCAAATGTAGAAATTATATTTTAGTTATACAGCCATTCTATACTCATAGCTATGTTTATTTAAAAATTATAATTATAAAAAATAAATTTAAAAAAATTATAATTATAAATACTATTTTATAGCTTTTAACCCTTTTTTATTAAATTAAAACAATTTTTGAACTATCACACTAAACATGCAAGTATATTCTACTGGTTTGGAGCACTATAAACATATTCAAATATTAATCTAATTTCAACATTAAGTAGGCCGTGTGCATTTTCAATTGGACTGGTGCAAAAAGTGGATGACCATATGCATGGACTAGTACACAGCCACCTCAGAACATACAGTCAACACCAGAATAAAAAGACAAGACTGATTTATTTATAATCCAGAATATACAAAGCAGTGGTCAAAGCAACCAAAAAAACATTTGTAAAAACTAAATTGCTTAAGAAGTCAGGCAGAGAAATGCCAGTGCAGATGTTCTGAGAGGTTGTTGTAGACCTAAACACAAGTTGTGGGGGGGGGGGGGGGGGCGGGGGGGGGGGGGGGGGGGGGGGCCGGGGGGGGGGGGGGGGGGGGGGGGGGGGG
>JAOYSI010020526.1:6318-35241 GCA_025775065.1 Hiodon alosoides | reverse complement strand
CCAAACGTGGTTGTCCCCTATCGGACTGAATGGTTCCATGTGATGGTAGTTGTGGTCCAAACGTGGTTGTCCCCTATTGGACGGGATGCTAATTATTTCCATATACTGTGCTTAAAATGTCAGAGAGAGAATTTTCAGCTACACCCTAGTTTTGAAGAAATGTTTCAATTCAAAGGAGCAACTGTCCTTGACTCGCAGCGTCTTTTAGTTACATGCTTACTTTGTGGTATCTTCTAAAAATCTGTCTGTTTGTCCTGGGGTAATTCATTGTCAGTATGGTTTTATTGTCACTTAGTTATTCAGGGAGCTTCACACTACCCAGTCACATTTAATCCAGAGATTCCCGTGTAAGCACGGAAAGGTCTTTGATAAATTGATTATGCAAAGAGAACATATTTGCATTAATGGATCATTGCTTAAGAATTTGTTACATTTTTCTACATCATGGAGGAATAACAACACATGTTAAGGGTTCGCCCTTATTAGGGCATCTTGTTAAGGCATTATCAGGGCATCAGGGATATAGTAGTCAATGCATTTTCAGGGCTATAGTAGTTAAGGCATTGTTAGGCCATCAGGTCTGTAGTAGTTATAACATTATTTGGGCAGTAATCCAGTTAGCAGTCTGTTGCTGGTCAAATCCCCTTTCTGCTGTTGTACCTTTGTGTTCGTTGCTTAAGACAGGTTCTTCCAATGCCCAACTCCATAATTTGATGCAGTAGAAAATAGTAGGCTGTGATAATCACTAAGAGTGTCAGCCAGGGAGTTAAATAATGCAATGTTGTAATGTAAATGAGAAACATTACAGGAATGAATACAAGGGCAATCATTGCTAAACCCATAGAACACACGGTCTTCTAAATAACAAGGATTTTCTAAGGTGACCAAAACTATAACTGTAGGCTGAAACATTCAGTCAAACATTTGGTGCAACAGACTGGTAATGGCCTGTAACTACTCAATACCCTGAAATTGAGTATTAAATCTGTGCTAGAGCATAGGACTCTCGCAACACACTGAAAGACCCATGGGCATTTAGTTAAATTATGAATTTCATGTATTTTTAATTTAGAGAACAATCCAATAATCTCTTTAAGAGAGACAGACATAGTTTCTTTTTTCTTTTTTTACTTTATCGCAAAGCTGTCTTTCTTGGCTAATTAAAATCTGGAAGGCTTTCGGGTATCATTTTAGTCTAATTTATATGCATCCAACTAATACAACATAGATAATTCATTGCGTCATTGTGCGTGTGTATAATTATATATTATATATATATATATATATTTATTTATTTATTTATTTATTAGCCGGCCCCCCGTTCTGTTTCAGTAAAATAAATAAACCTCTCACGTGTGATGAACAGATTGCAAGATCGCACATGTCTGGTTGTGAGCACGTAGGTGGCATATTTCATCTGCAAGAGGTACAATCGGGATGTCTTTCAGGGCTAATTTCCATAATCTCCTGTCTCTTTGTAAAAAGCACATCACCCCGCTGAACAACCCACTCATCGTTCGCTCTCATGCCCTGGATTGCACGTCGCTTTTAGCAAAAGAAAATACAGCAATTACCGCATCTTTAACCCCTATAGCGAGGGACCAGACATGGAGAAACCTGGACTTTTCCCAGCTGTTAAACTTCTCAGAGAGGCGATTGCTTAATTTAATTTGTGCATACAATTATCATCTTAAGGTCTAGGCCTATATGATGAAATAGTGATGAATTGATTTAATCTATTCCAAACCTATTTGAGCCCACACGCAAATTTCCTTTCCTGATTTCCTTTATCACTGCACATGCGTATCCGCACCAGTTCGTTGAGACCAGCAGATCGCGGTTTAGCGTTTACATATGATCAATTCCGGTGTAATAAGCGTTTATAACACAACGCTCGTGTTGAGAATTGTATCACTATAAAATATTCGGTAAAATGTTCCTTAGAGGCTTTTAGATGTTGCCGAGTCACGATATGCTTAGCCCTACGTTAGACATCAGTTTGCAATTATTGTGAATTTACGTTAGGATAAAGTTGAAGGCACTTGAGAGGAAACAGAACCAACTCTTCTAAGGCACGGGATAGTGTAAGACTGTCAATAGGAAAACTTTATTGGATAAAGAAAGACCAACGCTTACTATCTGAGTCTAGCTTATATGATACTGTTTATTATGCAATACATTGTTTGTGAAAGAGCCCCGTCGTTAAGTTTGAATTGTTTGACTATTTCATTAATGGCGGTTAATTGTCCTCCCCATTGACAATTTGGATATTGGTTACGGTATATCAATAATTTTCTGGTGCTTTACCAAGATTTCTTATCTGATGACTCAAACGCCTCCCGGAGCCTATACTATAGTAACCGGAGATCTGACGCCACTTTCTACCAAATACCACCTCTCACTTTCCCATCTGTTTGATTATCCCAGTTTAATTATGAATTAACAATTATGCCAGTAATAGTCAAATCTTTGATTATAACCCACTCTTCGACTTCGCGGCCTAGTTTGGAACTTTTGTGATTAAACTTGATTATTTAATTTGAAAAACAAAAACCAAATTCGCCCTGAACCTGTGTCTGACGCCCAAGATTGAAGGGCTTTTTTCTCTTCTGTTGATTATTTTTATTGGTTATGATACATTAACCAATTAAACATAAACCGACATGTTTGCTATCTATATATTATATTAGGTCCGATGGGCTAATCTCTGAAAAACAGTAGATGCAGATTTATTTAAACTACATTCCTAACTCACATTCTAATGCGACTGATTACTTGACTCAAGCTACAAGCATACGAGTAAATATGTATTGGTTGATGAACTCAATTAATTTAAAAATGGTTGACAATGTCTTCAGGCTCATGTTTAATTTCGGTTTTGATGCAACGGTTTCATGGAGAGTTTGATAAGCTTGTCTAAACAGCTACCGACGTAATGGGAGAGGCACAAATAAACAGCCGGTGGCAGATTTTAAAAATGTATTTTATTTAATAGTAATTTATTTAATATTTTTAAGACAGTTGTTCTATTAAACATTGCCCTCTTTCATTTGTGTGTTTGTTAAACACCAGGGCGAAATTATAACTACCACCGGTGAGTTAAAATCGAGTGGAAGTGTAGGCACTCTCCTGACGGTTTACATTTTACAAACGTCGGTGCGCGTGTACATGTGGAGACCTTAAGAACTGTCACGGCGAGACCCACAAAGCAGGTGTCACGAGAAGGACTACACGTGTATTCAGTGTCCACCTACACCACCAATTTTAAACTTGCATCCAAGAATTTACCTTATGGATTAACTTTTATTAAGTAAATTGACTCGTGATTTGCTGATAGTTTGGACAAAACGACTCCCACTCAATAAAGTGCGTGGGAAAAACATTAACAAACAAGACAGGAATGATATCTAAAAAAAATAAAGATACGTGAACTACTATTATTTAAACATTATCAAAAGTATTGCGAGAATTAGGACGGCAATGCACACTTAACAAAATACAAAAGCGTCACTTTGGATATTTCTGGGGGAAAGAGGGTGTGGTTTGGGGCAGATTGATTTGGTTTTTTAAAAAGCCCTGTCTAAGCTTTTTACGTGTATTCATGAGTTCGTCACCGTTTTGTTTTCTAATTGGTTCCGTCCAATGTCTCCACAGTTTCATGTTTGGGGTGCATGTAAAATATCTTAAATCCAGCCTGTACTTTTCGGTTGAAGACAAAGATACTGCTAAAAGTTTAATTCAGACGGTTTATATTTTATTCACGTTTGCATTTTTAAAAAACAATTAGGCTAAAATACCGAAATTGCTCTTTGAACTTTATGATACTCACAATGGCGTGGTTTTATTACACTTAGGCATTCAAGACGGTAATTGGCTGTAAAATGTTTTCAGGAGTAGTTGATGTGATGGCACGCGAGTCCAGCACAATATAGATTTAATGTAAATACTGATTCACTTCCACGATGGAGGCCCTCCGTTTATCCTAGTAACAAAGTGCTAATCACCTCATTGTTATACCACAGGGTCTAAACTTCTTCAAACGACCGACGCGTAAGGGTAATTTAGAAGGAACACCGACTTGCAATCATGAGAATGTCGCCGCAATGGCCTGCTTAATCCGTTTAAAAAATACAAATTTAATGTCAAGATGGATTTTCTTGATCTGGTGTAAATCCACAATCGCAGAAAGGACAAGATTGCCACACCAATCCCGCGAGAGAATTGATGTAGCTGAAGGAATAAAAGGCAGCTAACAAAAGACAACTTGTTTGAAACCCGTGTGTTTAGCATTTTAGACGATCTTAAAAGCACTAGATTTCCCTTACGTAAAATTATTTGTCCAGTGGAGATTCAGCACAGTGTAAATAGCTTTGATTACGAAGTTCTTCAATTAAGAGCGCTCCACATTCATGTTAAATTAAACCTTCTTTAGGCACCGCGAGTCACTACCGTGATTAATGTTTACTTAAAATAGGGATGTTAACTTGACTACCGTGATTAGTGTTTACTTAAAAAAGGGAACTTTTTAAAAAAGTTAACTTGAAACAACAGTGAATCTTGATTCGCTAGGGGGCCTTCTAAAAATAAAAATTGCACTCCTTTAAAGCTATCCCGAGCTTTTTTAATGTAGTATGTAATATATCAGCAATCTTCATTACAAAAAAAATATATCAATTGTAAAGGAAAATTGGGGTATCCGGTGTTACTGAGTTGAATGAGCGTGTAATCAAAATGTTTCAGATATCAAACAATAACAAATCAGTAACTATATAGAGGTGATATTCCATATGGGCTATAAAAAAAAAAATCAAAGTAAGACGCATTAGTAGTTCCGCAGTGATTTGTCCCAATAGGAGTCGGTTTTAGTTACGTCCCTGTCTTAGTTAGATATTTTACACGCCTCACGTCTCTCGGTTTGTGCAGATGGCTCCATTGCCTTTAAGTGCCAAATAATGTTTTATCCTTCTGCCGGACCGCGAAAGTGGTCTTTAAGGAACAATAAACCCAAATCCCTTAAACATCCGTGACAGGCTTGGATGGGTATTTTAATACGCGCTTGACCTCTACAATTCAACACCGATCATCATTTAGTCAAAGAGTTACGGTAGTGATTGGGTATTGAATGAGGCCACACAGTGGTGCACGCGGCGCTCACTCATTACATTCACGTTAGGCGCAGCCCTCTGTAGAAACTGTAGGAGATTCTTTTCCCTACAGGTTGCTATTCAGATATAATACAGACGTTGACGTCTCCAATGGATACCCTGCGATGCTATTATATTATCGACTACTAACGAGGGGCTCACGAGCCTTTGATATAATCTCGCTATATAAATCCGTCTAAAACTCTTGGTTCTTTCGGCAAATCCTATTCAACCGGGGTCCCACCTTCTAGCGGGCAGGGCTGGGCGAATTACGACTAAGCAGTGACATGCATGTTAAAAACTGAATAAAAACTGACTTTTAAATGGAAAACCGATTTCTGTTACTTGATATCGCGCGATTAAAAGGCAATCCCAAAGTTGGCGCATTTATTAGATGATAAAATATATTTTTATGAAACAAGAAACGGTCTGTTACATTATCTACAAACAGACTTAAAACATAACCATAAAATGCTAAATTAACAACGCCATTTCAGTAATGTTAAGTTCAAATAATAGACCATACTAAGGATTCATGCGTCTTATTACAATGATTATTGATGATTGATCTGCGTGTCGTTTTCTGAAGCCACACATTATTTTTGTATTGCTTCCTAAGAATCCGCTTAGAAATATACCCTGCATGATGTAAAATATCTAAAAAACAACCACTGCGTTTTGATTTTGAAGCTAAGTTCTTTGCACACTCAATGAATTTCCAAATAGGCTTAGAGGTTGTTTTTTTTCCAAAGGGGGGGATTGGTCACACTTAATCTCATTTGCATGTGGCTCTGTATAAATCACCCTGCCTCTGCAGTTTTTGGAGTTGAGTGAAGCGCATCTGAAAGCGGCACAGTATTCAGCTACTCACAGCGACGGACGATCTGTTGGGGGAAAAAAACGTAAGCCGAACAGAGACTACTTCAATTTGACTAATGTTTTGTTTTAACACACATTTAAGTTATTCTAATTAGTTAACCAACCAGTATGGTTTTGAAAATGACGGAATATACGTTAACAGTATTGAACAAATGGATGTTTGGATCCATATTACTGTTGGCTATCTTGCCCGACATTTATGAGGGAAAGACTGTAAAATGCCAAACAAACGAAGAAGACAGTCCTGGAACAGTGATCGGAAACCTTGCCAAGGAATTGTCTTTAAATCCAAAGGACACCGAAACTCATTTCAGGATGATGAAGCAGTTAAACTCGTCTTTAATCAGACTGAGGGAAGGCGACGGTCAGCTTACCATCGGCGAACGAATCGACCGAGAGAAAATATGTAAGCACACCCTTCAGTGTCTCATCGCTTTCGACGTTATTAGTTCCACCAAAGAACATTTCAGATTAATTCACGTTGAGGTAGAAGTAAAGGACATCAACGACAACTCTCCAGAGTTTCCTAATAAGGAATCTACCCAAGAAATTTATGAAAATGCGGCGGTGGGTTCCCGAATTTCCTTGGACGTCGCGGTAGACGAGGACGTGGGTTCAAACTACATACAAAGCTACCAAATTTCGGTCAACAGTCATTTTACCATTGATGTGCTGAGCAGAGCGGATGGGGTTAAATATGCGGAGTTGGTGCTAATGAAGGAGCTGGATAGAGAGACTCAGCCATCTCATGTTTTGGAGCTTGTTGCTACCGACGGAGGAAACCCAGCCAGATCTGGCACCACCAGGATTAATGTAAAGGTGAAGGACTTCAACGACAACAGTCCAATTTTTGACCAGAACAATTATTCGGTCGATTTACCGGAGGACTCGCCGGTTGGCTCCCTCTTGCTTAATTTAAATGCAGTTGATCCCGACGAGGGATTGAACGGAGAAGTTGTGTACGAATTCGGGAATCAGGTATCTATTGAGATTCGGCAACTTTTTAAACTAGATCGGAAATCTGGTCACTTAACTCTGGAGAGTCCAATCGATTTTGAGAAAAAGGAAACGTACGAGTTAGACGTGCAGGCGCATGATTTAGGTCCCAACCCGATCCCTTCCATCTGTAAAGTAATTATTAATGTCGTAGACGTTAATGACAATGCCCCCGAGATCAGCATCACCCCCATGACTTCCACGACCGCTGGCATCGCGTACATCACTGAGGCGGCAGCCAAGGACAGCTTCGTAGCCTTAATCAGCACCTCGGACAGGGACTCCGGAGATAACGGTCGGGTCCGCTCCACACTGTACGGGCACAGACATTTCAAACTCCAACAGGCGTACGAAAACAGCTACATGATTGTCACTACCGCACCCCTGGACAGAGAAAAAATGGCCGAATACAACTTGACAGTGGTGGCCGAAGATTTTGGATCCCCTCCGTTTAGAACAACAAAGCAATACACTATCCGGCTAAGCGATGAAAACGACAACGCCCCTCTGTTCAGCAAACCCGTGTATGAAGTATCAATGGTGGAAAACAATGCACCGGGGGCTTATATCACCACAGTTGTGGCGAGGGACATGGATTTAGGCCACAATGGAAAATTAATTTACAGGCTTTCTGATACTTATATCATGGGTTCCCCCGTGTCTACCTTCGTATCTCTCGATCCGGCTACAGGTTCTGTTTATGCACTGAGAAGTTTCAATTACGAACTCGTGAAACAGCTGGAGTTCCGAATCCAGGCTAGCGACGGGGGTTCGCCACAGCTGCACGGCAGCGCGGTAATCCGCCTAAAAATAGTTGATCAGAACGATAACGCACCTTCAATAACACACCCAGTTCTTAATAACGGATCTGTTGAAATCATTTTACCAAAAGACGCGCCTTCGGGTTATATCATAACCCAAATAGAAGCTAAGGATGCTGACGAGGGCGTAAACGGACAGCTTTCCTACAAAATCGTTAAAGGGGATAGTTTAGTATTCTCCATCAACAAAGTCACCGGGGAGTTATTTCTAAACCGTGAACTAAACTATGATGTTAACGGAAGCGTCAACCTGTCAATCGCCGTCAATGACAACGGCAGACCTTCACTGACTTCCACAGCAACCATCCACCTCTCAATCGTTGCAGGGGCTCCACCTAGTGACCAGACGATGGTCCAACAGGGCAACGGGAAAGAAACAACTGAACTGGACATGTCAATAGTAATAATCATCATTTTAACTGGAAGCTGCTCCGTCCTTTTGCTGGCAATAATCCTAATAGCAACCACTTGCAATCGCCGTAAAACTGATAAAAAAAGCGGCAGCATCCGAGACAAAGCGGACCTGTCGCCTTCAGAGAAAGAGGAGAACAGCAGCCACTCGCTGCTCCCTGGCAGCCTCACTGGGAACTTGTTTGACATGTGCATTTATAAACAACCCTCCTCCAGCCAGTCCCAGACAAAGAGCAGCGACGTCAGCTTGGGATCCCAGGGCGGTAACGGAGCTGCCCGCGTGTACGAGCCAGAGGGAGGGATCCGCGGTGCCCGATCGGAGGTCAGCCGCGGTGACGGCGTTTATCAACTCACTTGGCTGTGTAGCGCGCGTGTGTGTGTGTGTGTGTGTGTGTGTGTGTGTGTGTGTGTGTGTGTGTGTGATGTGATTCCCTCCCTGACATTAATGTTTCCTGGGTGTTCTGTTGACAGGGATATTCCACGCTGCCAGGCTATGGCAAAGGGGTGGTCAGACCCATCACAATATGGAAGGGCAATTCCTGCACCACCATCTCGGCGAGGGACCCCCAATTCAGCGGAAAGGACAGTGGGAAGGGGGACAGTGACTTCAATGACAGCGACTCTGACATCAGCGGAGACGGGGTCAAAAAGGACTGTCTGCCGTCCAACTTTACAAATGGTAAGAGCCGGCCTCGCTTGTTTAAGTAGCCCACCAAGAGTAGAGTACAGTACTCACGGTTGGGAAGGTTTCAAGGTAATGTAATGGCAACGACTGATGGTTTATATGAACCAGAGAGCGTTTGGCGATACCGGTGAACAGTCGGAAACTGCGGAAACGAAAAAAGCTTATATTTCCCCGCCCTTCTCAGGTTTGTGGGCCTGCACAAGTGAGTGCAGGATCCTGGGCCATTCGGACCGCTGCTGGAGCCCGTCAGCCGCTCGGGTCAACAGCCTCTCTCCAGTTCAACACTTCTCCACGTTTGCCAAAACCGCATCGCTGCCCAGAGACACACACCGGCGAGACCACGACTACCAGGCTCACATCCCCAAGACCGTTGGCTTGCAGAGTGTCTACGAAAAAGTTCTGCAAAGGGAATACGCTTTTGTGCGCGTTTCCTCGCCACGACCCGAGAGGATAGACGAAATTAATGAAATGACTACCCCGGTTAATGCGAATACCGCGCCTCAATAATGGTTTATAAAACTTTACAAAATAGTCTGATTTTTAAAAATTTTATTAATTCTCTGAGACGTAATTTCTATTTATTTTAAAATAAATATTGGCTTTATAAGAGATTTTATTTGTGTGTTTACAGTGTAAGTCTTCACCTGTTAAATTTGATTAAACATGTTTAAAATATGTCATATTTTGTACACATAGAGTATAAATATATATTTTTGTAATGCTTAAAATTATGTAAATGGAATTGCCATTGCTTCTAAAGGCATGCTCACTATTTAAAGAGGCCTGAAATCATGTTGATAATCAGGCCATGGAGACTGTATAGAATCTGTATCGGTTGCTGATAAGTGTCTGTCTGTCAAAACTGTTAGAATGCCAAATGTGTTTGTTCTTGTTTCTGCTTTGTACCACAGCATCCTTCAAATAAATGTTGGAATATTGTTTACTGTCTGTGAATCCTAGTGCTTTACCTTGCTCAGCTTGCTGGAATAATTAACTCTGCTTTGGAATATGCTGAAGCACGTTGACTGACACAGATGGTGGCACTCTCGGTATGGTAGACGTCACTGTTACAGAAGGTATTTAGAAACTGCTAGATATTGGAGGTATGACGTACTGTGACGGCGGTCCGCAATTCAACATTTCCAAAAGTGTCAGTCTAATGACCTTCTCCAAAGACGTTGATCAAATACTGATGTCCAACTCTGGACACTCTACAATGCCTACCCTCATCACACCCAGAACTGATATGTGGACATTAGCCCAGCCAGGTTTACATCCTTACATGACATTTAACGTCAATAAACTTTATTATTGCATGGAATAAATTATTTACACAAACTGTTTGCCAATGTAGTCTAATTTGAGTGTGGCTCAAGAACAAAAAGGGTGAATGTCCTACAGTGGCGAAATTATGAATTATAAAAATAATTATCCAGACGTATAATTTAAATCATGAAGAAACCAGGTGAATTGGAAGTATCTGGAGATACATGTACCCCAAATCCAAGTTGGGTTTCTGTGGCCCAAATACGGGTCAGCTTGCTTTGTATGTAAACAAATTTGGTTTAATTTAAACGGTTTAAAAATTGGATGTCTAGGTGTTATATTTGATTTGTTCCTCCGGCCGATTCCCGTTCGCTCCAGCGCAACTCTCCGATTATGTGAGCTTTCAGCCGAGAGCGTGGCTCGACTCTGTCTCTCTACGGAGACTACTGGTGACAAAACGTTTCAGCGTGCACTGGAAATAATCATTTCCTTGAAGGCTACATTCTCGAAAGGACGCAAATATTAACATGCTGTTGAGGTCTGCACTTAAACATTGTTTTCGTGCTGCGTCACTGGGCGCGATACTATACGCTACGACTTAAAATAAATTCGACTGATAAGAAGACGGGGACGATACCAGAAAACAATTTAAGTTAAACAACCCTTTTATTTTTATCAGCCTTTCAATGATTCGAGAGACCTCGGTGTGGACGTTTAACGAGAACGGTTGCTGAATAGAATATCAATTTTAACATTAAAACATGCAGACCGTGCTAGCTTTCTTAGCATAATACACGATGTTGCTGTTACTGTTCATATTGGTTCGTTAATATGGTCATATTTAAAACTATGATATGCTAAGAAGGCTTCCGAAGACAGCTATTTATAGACGCTTTTCATCCCCTCGACGGTAATAGCCTAACAAAAATCCCCATTCCCACCTCGGTTACTTTGTATTTTAAATACATTTTGCAGTTTACCTTATTTGGTACTGGTAGCGGATCTTCAGAAACTTTATCGGCAGCCTGCCCCAGCATGTTTCTGCAGCATATACTGCCATTTTACCAGAAGATAGATGGGGAGACTATTTATGACACGTTAGAAGTTAGATTTGTAAGGTGTTACAAAGCCGTAGATGACCAGGATGTTGTGTTAAAAAACGTGGGTAAACCAAGGAGGTCGGAGTGGCCTCTTATTATAAGCATACTTACTACAAAAAAAAATCAAATACAAATATTAAGCGGATAACGGCACTTACCGATTCAAAAATTCACTTTGATTTTTAAAGCTTTTTAGCAGTGGAGCAGAAACTGTCAAATTGACCAATCCTGTTAACATAGCCCGAAGAGCCTCTGCTGTGAGACGCGGGTGTGAACGTGCTAGACACGCCTCGACGTCTGTTTCAACTTCTTTCCAATAACGGTGTTATCTTTGATGGTAGATTTAAATAAAGATGTTGAAGGTCTTTCTCCTGACCCTCTCTGGTCAACCTTTTTATTAACCTAAGATGAGTTGCAAACTGAATCATCCGAGAAGAAAATCTGCGACGCTTTTCGGTGTACCAATACACCCCTACACCTTTCTTGGCAGGTCTTCATAAATTGTGAGTTTCAAATAAGTATTTTTATGGCGATTATACAAGTGCAAAATAGACGTCGTCAATATTGTTTTCCGTAAACCAGTTCAGCTTCTTTAAAAACAATGGTTAGCATTAAGTAATGTAAGTACTGCAAAGGAACGAACTAAACTTCATCATGGCAATGTGTAAAATAAAACGGCCAAAAAAAAATGATATTTAGAGATTTAACCGATTCAGAGGGCTGCGATATTACACAAGCACAATTCTCCTTTTTTACATTAAGGCTGTAGGGTGTGGCTGACGATGGTAGTCGTGTAAGCGTATAATTGTCTAAAAAAGTAAATTATAACTGTATAAAAGTAAATATTTTTATAGAACATTTTGTTGACTGTCACAAACATTAAACTTGGTGACAGGAGATTAATATTTATACATTTCATTTTTAATCTATGCGGGTATACAAATTCGCATTCATTTTTTGCACTCAACACAGGGTAATACTGTACAAATGTATGAGGGCCAACCCTTCTCTAAAAAACATAGTTAGAAATATAAATAAAAAGAGAAATTAGTCGTAAGACTATGAACATTTTTAAATACATTCATATATTTAAGAGAAATTATCGTCGGCACACACAAACCTAAGGATGATCAATCACCAGGTCGTTTCTATGATTTAAAGTCATGAGAACCCGGACACCCGTCACTCTGGGCATCGGCAAACGTAAGTGTGATGTAGGGCCGTGTGCAAAAAATGTCAACTTTAATAAAATATAAATCTGGATGACAGTTGTCTTTAGGAAGTATTCAAAACAGAGTCCCCTCGTCTCTTCGCCTGTCCAAAGACGCTTTATAGGGCGAACAATATTTTCTGAATATTTTCCAAAGACTGAAGAGTGGGTCAAGGGGGAGATTCAGCGCATTCATAATCAGAGAACTGATCGTGTTAACAAAATAAAGAAAAAAAGACAGAGGAAACGGGACAGTCTCAAAGGTTCAGAGCCGCTCAGTTTTGCTGCTCCGACTGTCGTCTGGGGGACTCACTTCTTCGACTCTGACTCATCCGGAGGACTGACCTCCACTTTCCTCTTGCCTACGTCCATCCAGTTAGTACTGAGGACCGTCCCGCCTGACTCCATCTGTCAAATGGAAACAACATAATGACCATCGTACACGCCTAAATTACAGAGATCTACTAGGGCAGTAGGTAACATTTCACATTTACATTTTAGTCATTTAGAAGATTCTCTTATCCAGAGTGACGGTCAACTTCCCATACTTATATACAGTAACTTACTTATATATAGTTATTATAATAGGAGTAGGTTCAAGGGAAAGTATGTCCAAATGAAAGCTTCTGATTTATAGACACATTTATCTGGTAATAATCTGACTGGTTGAGATCCCTTCACTTACGAAGGACTTGTTCATGGCGCGTTTGACCTCGTCGGAGCCGTCAGAGTAGATCTGCTGGAACAGCTTGTTGAGAGCCGCGTCTCCCTCCAGCTTCTCGTTCTTCTCCTCCTCCTTAATGTCTCCCACCAGCTTGTCCCAGTCGCGGGAGGCATGTGTTGATGAGGGGTACTGGTCTAGTGAGGGGAAAACCAGCGTGCGACTTTAGAACCGGAACACGCTTCAATGAATCAACCAACGTCTGCCAGTAAAGCAGAAATAGATTTTGGTTAATTCAACTTTTCTTTTCGTAATAGGCTTCTGAAAAGCAGCAATTTTAGCTTTTATGGAGAGAACACTGTGTGAACCCTGTGAGGACCGACTGGGTGTGAACTGACTGCGCGTGAACCCCCGTGCGTCAACTGACTGCGCGTGAACCCCCGTGCGTCAACTGACTGGGTGTGAAGTGCTTCAGGTTGAGTAGGGATTCCTCCCCTTGCAGTGTTTCCCATCGGATGGCCTCCGTCTTCTTCATTTTAATCTCAACCTGCAGAGATGGACCAGAGGACAACCTGTCACTGAGGTTACATTACAGCAGTGCGTCAGCTTCAGCGCCACGAGAAGCAAATGTACCGGTTTTTAGCACAAAAGGTCAGTATAGACACTGTTCATTTTGTTAAGAAGCTGTGTGAGATTGTTCAATTTGTCTAACCTATATAGGAGCATTTAATTTACAATGTTAGCTGCTAAACTGGTTCTAGATGAATTAGGAAAAATGGCACTAAATTCTTTTACAGTAATCCATCCCTTCCTAGAATTGTCCTTTTAAAGGGGTTTTAATTTTTTTAAGGAGTGGAGTTAGCTGCTTCATGTAGTG
The DNA here is from genome assembly GCA_025775065.1 of Hiodon alosoides. Classification (NCBI taxonomy): domain Eukaryota; kingdom Metazoa; phylum Chordata; class Actinopteri; order Hiodontiformes; family Hiodontidae; genus Hiodon; species Hiodon alosoides. Next base: position 21,191 of record JAOYSI010020526.1, on the reverse strand, counting down.
TTGGTAAGACAAGCGCCAAGCTGCAGGCCATAATGCATAATGTAAATCTTCCTCCCACATTTGTGAACGCTCTTAATGAAAGACGATGGCAAGCGTAACGCGTTCAGGACATTCCGCTTGCATCGCTGGCGAGCCTGGAGCCTCTGAAATCATCTACTCTTCCAAGGGAGTTCCCGTCTCCTTCATTATGTTGTCAAAATCCAGGACCGTGACTTAAATGCATGCGTTACACAACATATCTGCGTACTGCGAACAGGGGTAAAAACACCCCACAACGCCACCGTCTACAGGGGGTTTAAAAACACCCCACAACGCCACCGTCTACAGGGGGTTTAAAAACACCCCACAACGCCACCGTCTACAGGGGGTTTAAAAACACCCCACAACGTCACCGTCTACAGGGGGTTTAAAAACACCCATAGTACAGCACAAATCTGAGAGTTCAAAGAAAATGGCCATTTCAGTTTGTAAATGTTTATAGTAGGCGATAAAGAATTCTTTCAAAACAGAAACTAAGATTACATCAGAATCAGAGAAGCTGCCCATGTACATTTAAATATTTAAAGACTACACTTTGTTTGAAGAATTTTAATTAATAAAATGGGTAGGCTTACATTCTGAGCAATGAATAAATAAACAGAACAAATCTAATGCTTACAGAGTATTCTCTAACAAATTGCCAAATATTTTATATAATAATTTTAAAAAATATATTGAAATAAAAGATTATTACGTTGCAGTTTTGCCCTTGTGGATGTTTCCATTGACCACAGAACAGGGAGTACTGACTGAGCGCTGTTTGAGTTTTTTAAACCCAGGCGTAGCCCGGTCACTGAAGGCCCGGTCACAGACGGTCCACTGGCGCCCCAGTTACAGACGCTGCTCTGCAGGCCCGGTCACCTTACACTGCGTACTGGGCCCTACTGCAGAAGGCCGCCCAATTCACTTTATGATGTACAGAAACATTAAACAGATATCTGAGGTTCTGTGTCGGAACGCATATACTTTACAGCACTACAGACTTGGATTGCCACCGTAACTTTGCCACAAAACTGAGGGAGTTCCTCAGACGGTTACAATACCAGGAAATGGCTTCAGGCTACAAATGTGTCTCAGCACACTTCAGTCCCATGAAATAAGAATTCTCCACAGACCTTGGTGGAGAGAACTTTGAAGGTGCTCTGCTCTGGAACTATTGGGTGCAGAAGGTGGATGTGCAGCTGGAAGTCTTCTCCTGAAGGTAGTTTCACCACTGCAGTCAACTGCAGAGGCAAGCACATGCGCACTGCGGTCAGTTTTACTCAAAAAGATGGCATTTCAGACCGTGCTTAAGAAGCAGGTAGTCACAGCCCACTCCAGAAAGTGTCTGAAGCCCTCTCCACAAAACACAGAAATGACATTGGGTGAAAAAGTCTCAGGATCTAGTGTGTGTGTGTGTGTGTGTGTGTAAGATAAATAACCTGCATTGCAGGTTCAAGTGCCCCGAGACACAATACAATTGTACTAAGGGGGAAAGGTATCTAACCTGAACTGCCTGGCTGAAGTTCAACTGTAATAAAAGAGTAAAATTGCAGCCACTGGAAGTCGCTAAACAGGGGCAGGCGTCGCACGCATGTCTCCACAGTCCCACTCTTCCCCACCCCACAGGAAGCCCTTTCCGTGCCAGGGGGCGTCAGGCCAACACACTGGCAACGCCACTGTACGCAGTTGCCATATGGCGGGGAGGTGGAGTCAGACTGGAAACTAAAACACCCTGCAGCTAGATTCCCGGGATAAGTCAATTAATATTTTATCTAATCTCCATCTAATTTGCACCAAATTATTATACGGAACTCAAGTTTTTAATTAATTTATAGAGCAGATCAAACACAGGATTACACTTTGATTTCTGTACTCGTTATTCACAAAATGTAAAGGATTTTCTCAACCATGCATTTTAATCTTCTAGGTTTCAACACATAAATATAATAATTTACTATAATAAAACATTCCACAAATTAAAACCTGTCAACACGAATAAAATGCTTGACTGGTTTGGTGTGCAGAGTTCAAGAGAGAAATCCCTTTACTTGTGACTCTTCTGTTTAATTTCACACTGATTAAATGTACCGTCTGGGGAATCTCTGTCACCAGAAAGGAGCGCAGTATTGAGGTCAGACACAGAGGGAGGGAGAGGAAGGTCTTAGATTTTACCTCCTTTTCTTTAAAGCTCACGCGAACGTCTTCGGTCCTGGCATTTTTGACCATGACTGTGACAATGAGTTGGGACTCCGTCTGGTACCAGTCGTGCCTAAAACAGTGGGGGGAGGACAGCTTCAAAATCACAAGTGGCTGCGAAAACAAGCAGGCATGGATCACGACTAAAGCTAACTTTGTAGATTTGAGAAAACGTTTTATTTCTATTTAACCAAATAAAAACTTTGTTGCTGAATACATTTTTTTAATAATAAATAAGCGGACTTCCGGACATGAGGAAAGTTCAAGGACAGTTACAACACTGCCACACTATTTTGCAAGAAGAGCGTCCGACAGAGGTTGTGCACTGGAACACTTAAAACCAATCAGTATAACCACTAAGGGGCGCTATATTCTTCAGGCACTTACTTGATATTTAGTGCAGCCGCCTGCTTTCATGTTCAATCCAATATGCATCACCCCGGAAACAAACAAAAATAAAAAAAAACGTATAAATAAACACATCGGTCATCTTTAAAGAGAAAGTTTAATCAATTTAGTCATATTTGTTCCAAAATCTATAAATTAGGGAATTATGTAAGCAATTTTGGTCCTGTGAGACTTGGTTAACATTAGAAACCCAACTCCCGTGTAAACAGCGCCCTCGTGTGGAGAAACGACACCAACATTAAAAGTATATTTCACTCAAGACAAGGTAGGGGATCTTTCTCGGGGTGTGGTTTCGGGCCGTTTTTACTAAACATACAACCACCCAGTCAAGAGATGTAGAAAATAAAGAGCAGATTGGGTTAAGGAGAAAAGCATGCTTGCCCCATCTGGTGTTCCACCGTGGTTCTCAGCTGAAATGATAAACAAAGCCTGCATCAGTAACGTGAACTTCATACCCTGCGCAGAGCAGGATTCATCAAGAACCCGTTAAACCCCTACCAAATACAACCAGGTACAATTTACTTTCACGTTTGTGAATTCACTTGCCTTTAAATCCATAATACTCAAAATTATAAACTGCTCAATTAAACAGCATACAACAGCCTACAGAGGAATTTGATTTTATTCAAACCCGTAAGGTTGATTTTACAACATCTTGATATTGCATTTAAAAAGAAAGAAAAAATATTGTGCCAAACATTTAATTAAAACGATTGCAACATTACCACAGATAATGTTAGTGGTGTAGCAGAACCACTGAATCCTATTAAGCAATTCTTAAAATGAATGCTTACAATCTTGGTGATACTTACACCCCATCCTCTCTTCACAGAGTTTAATCCAAACTTTAAATGTTTTGTTGGAACCTACATAATGACAGAAAGGGGACATTTGAAAGGAAGACAATAGCAGAAAACTCATATAGCAAGTCTAAGTTGGTTAAGATGGTATTCGGTACTCGTCATACATGCTTTGTATGACACGTCGGAGTTGTTATCTCAGATCATTAATTTTTAAAGATGAAACGCTTTATTTAAAATGCTTTGTTAGCACTGAAAGCGGCGGCTACGGAAAACGCAATCGCTAATAAACAAAAAGCTCCTTGTTAATTTAGCGTATCTGACACTAACCCCACAGCCGATTTTAAAAACACCTAACCACAGAAACAATCGAACAAAATTCAACCGACTTTTTTACGTTTAGCGATACACTTGATGGACCGCGAGATACACGGCGGACAGAATGCAGCTCACGTTAATTACAAGTTGCTTCAGAGAGTTTACTATGGCTACAGCTAAGAGTACGCTACTTACTACCGTTTGTTTTGGTTTTGGTTTTAATATGGGCGTATGATCGCTAGTTGGCAGGACCACCCCGTGTTGTTAGATATCGACCCCAAAGCAACAGTTAAACTCTGAATTATATTACATGTTTCTTGTCAGCCTAACTATACGTCTACATTAGTGCTGGCTAGGTTTGTAGCTTGAAAAACACAGAATATCTGGCGAGCTACGTGAATGCACTCACAGATGAGTTCAACAGAAGTTAAATAATTGTTAGTTAGCTACTTATAATCGGTACAATTTGTTCTCTATTCAACGTTTACGCCAAACGCCTGGTATCAGACACACATGCAGGAGTATGTTACCATGTTGACTAACTAGATCACTAGGATATTGCTTACCTCCAGATTGGTCTTAGGACCTTCGCTGAAGAGATCCTTAAAACGATGCAAGTTATATAAAATTTTAAAAAAATACGTCTCGGTAAATTTAACCAAAAATAAATTATATTAAATCATGAATACGGTTGTCGATCGCTCGGTCGTAGGAAAGTTCTGGACGAAAGGATTGTGGGACGGAAACGTCTGACAGTCAACTGCAGTGCAGCAAAGACAGAACTTTGCTTTAGACAACGTAGGCCTAGTAAAATACCGGGAATAAACTATATTGCCACCTAGTGACTCGGAGTGGTATGGTAACCGTTATGTTTTTGTTTTTTTTTATATTAAATGCTGCCGTTGGATCAATGCGTTGGATCACCTTTAAATTATAAAGATACATTTTTATAAATATATAAGATTATTGAATTCAAGGGAATTTAAGGGAAGTGGCGTCATGCCAACTGGACGTGCTTTTCCGGCATAATGGGTAAATTACTTCAATTCAGAATTGAAAAAAAAATCTCCTCACTTGTATGCCAGTTTCAGTGATCTCTACATTAGCACATTCCTTTTATATTGTTAGTGGCCTCTACATTAGCATTCATTGTATATTGTAAGTGACATCCACGTTAGCATATTCATTTTATATCGTGAGAGACCTCTGCATTAGCACATTCGTTTTAAATCGTTAGTAATCGTTAGTGGCATATTTATTCTACAGCTGAATCGTTTTTTACAAGCAAAAGCTTTATGTTCAAAGTCACTGAAAATACAGCGCTAGCTTTTGTGACGCTCCGCTTACGTACCTCCCGCGTGGTCCACGTGTTGGACTGCGGTTGGACAGCTGCTTCTCACCGGAGACCACTACTACAGTTTGTGATTGATCTACCCTCAGGAAGGTGCTTACACCCTGAACTGAAGATTGTCCACGAGAATAGTTGCTTAAAAACTAAAAAATGGTTCTTAAATAATCTCTTTACAAAGAATAAGGGCATGTACTGTTGACAAAATCAAATGTTTATTACAAACTAGAAAAGTATTTTGCAAATATTTACAAAAGCCAATAAAATATCCAACTTGCAATTTGTAAGAAATTATTGTATTTGTTAAGCATTTACTTTACAGTATGTACATTGTTTTAGCATAAGTTTAGGCCCTAGAACGGATATTTCCTAACCATCCGTAATTCATGCTAGAAAATAATTCAACTAAAATGTTGGGAAATATAATTTCATCAAAATATAGTAACGGAATCTAATATATCGGCATACATAAAACCATGTTTAAATGCAGGGGCAGACTGGCGACAAAATTCAGCCCGGGAATTTGCTGTCAAGCAGCCCAAATTTCATACAGCAAATTCGAACTGGCACGTTTCTATATATAAATGCCACGGTCGGGAAAAAACACCGGCAACCGGGAAATTTTCCCGAACTACCCAATGGCCAGTCCGCGCCTGTTTAAATCACACACTATTGAACAAATCTTTACCCGTTAAAAATATATTTGTATTGATATAAACATAAATATATTTATATTGAAAGTTTACCTGTATATTGTGTTTGTCAGAAGAATGCATTATATCTTTGATGAGTTGTAAATTTAAAGATAAAATCAGGCATATACACAAAGAGAGAGACACACACACACACACAGAAATCCAAGACAAGAAATATACAGCAAATGGAATGAGAGCCTAAACATTTCAATAGGTCCTTAGTAAAAGTTTCACTCCCCTTGTACATCACACTGTTCCCAGGAAGCAGGGGGCCACGCCCGTCAGATTAATTAGTAACCGCACACAGGATTACATGGCCCTTGGTGATATAGCTTAATTGCAGTCAACACAGAGTTGACAGACGGCATGTCTGAGATTTTATTTTTCCTGCACATGTAATCTTGGTTTAAATGCATTCGTGATTTGGAGACAATACAGGATGGCTCCTCTTGATTCCTCTGGCAGTTATAACTCAACAGTAAAGCAGCGCATTTACATCACGGTTAAGTTTATCTAATGAATAAAATGTAAAGACAATTTAACAAAAGGCCCTGAAAGTCTCCAGAACTAGCATCTACCTCAGCTCTGAACTAGATTTCTACTCTTCACTCAACATACAGCATTCACACGCCCTTCTAAGGCAGCAGAGCCCAGATCCTGGATGACCAGAGGGCATCTTGTTAAAATTTCACCAGGATCAACTGGCGACCTCTGAGACTGGAACCCCTGCATTGGTCTCCCAGCGGCAAAACAAAAAACAGAAGAGGAAAAAGAGACAGCAGTCACATGTTCGTGAAGTAAAGGAGGAACCGACAGGACAGAAGGTATCAGTGGCTGCTGGTTCAGACCTCCCCATGATGGGACTGGAGCAATGCTGCCTGTTCAGGATGGAGAATCCTTCCTGTTGGCCTGGAAACCCACCCAGGCATCGTTGATGACCACCACGCTGAGGGGCTCCAGCTTCACCTCCGACCCCCCTCCACTCTGCGCGGGTTTGCCTGCGGGCGCGGTGATGACGGAGGCTATGACGGTGCCGGGCGGCCGGGACACCAGCTGCTGCCCGACCCCTGGGGGCGCGGACGTGGGCGTGGCTACCACAGCTCCCTCCGTGTCGGCAACGCCCACCTGCTGCTCCGAGTGGACGTTCTCCATTACGACCGTCACGGGCTGCCAGGAGGGCATGGCCTGCAGGACAAACTCGGGCGAGGTGGACAACGTTCCGGTCTGCTGGTCAGGAGGAATCGACTGCGGAGGCTGGTTCTCTGATGACAGCACCACCGGAACTTCTGATCGGTCGGCTATGGTACTAAGTGGGGGAGGGGGGATAAGAAATTAGGCCAGGAAAATGACTTTTCTGACAGTTATCATAGTTTGGGCGATTTGAGAAAACAAAAGAAAAGAAAGTCATGGCATCACATAACATGTGGTTAGAGTTGACCCATACCTGAATGTCTGAGACAGGACCCCCGGCTGACTGGTTCTGGCTGCCTGTCCTTCCTGTGCACTCTGCAGGTTCTCCAGGAGCTGCACCGTCCGGAACACGGAGCCGTTCTGACCCGGCTGGAGAGACTGGATGTTCTGCAGCGTTCTCATCATCTCCGCTGACACGATAGGCAGGTGCTGCTGCTGGATCAGCCCCAGGGGACGGACCTCCCTCGCAGTGTCTCCGTCGCCCCCTTCTGACCGGAGGACCGCCGCGTGCTGACCCATGCCAGCAGCTTGGTGGTCCGGCTTCAGTCTGGGCTCCTTGGCCTTGTGTTTCGGTCCTATGGTCCTGCCGGGCCGTTTGGGAGCCGGGCTGCTGATTCTCTCATCCGACGACTGATCACTCGAAGCCTCCTCCTCATTGATCCACACCAGGTTTTTAGGCATCTCTGTGAACTGATAGACTAATCTCTGGCCCTCCACTTTGGCCAAAATCCCACGCTGATAATAATATCTGCAAGGACAAAAACCATCCATCCTATTAAGAACATTTCTTATACATGCTGCTTACAGGGGTAGACTCCCTTTCCCTTAGTATATCAAGCCTGAGCTAGACAGCATTCATTTAATTTATTTTATGAGCTCGCAGCGTCACGTCTGAGTAGTTTGAGTGAAATATTAGCCATGCCTACTTTTGTTGACTATTAAAGCAGAAAGGCAGATACTCGGAAGGTAGATCTGCGTGCTTTTATCCATGTTAAAAAAAAAAAAAGAGTACAGGTCTGTGAACAGTTAACAGCTCTGGGAATTAGGAAGAGAAAAAACACGAGATAAAACCCAAACAAAAGCTGCTGGTGTAGTGGTGACCGGGTCAGAACCTCAGAACTCTCCGTTCCGTCACACTCGCCAAGACTTCCCCGGACTCCTCCTCACAAGTGCTCAGTCGCCACAGCAGCAAATACGCCCAGACAATTAGGACACGGTACGCCCGGTCCCCTGTGATTCCCCCGGCCCCCGGAGGAGACGTACCTGAGGGCTCGTCCCATGGTCTCATAGTTCATGTCAGGTTTGTTTTTGTGCTTTCCCCAGAGTCGGGCCACAGCCTTGGAGTCCATCAGCTTGAAGATGCCCTTCTCCCCGTTAACCCATTTGATGTATCTGGGACACGTGGACTTGTTCTGCAGCAAGGCCATCAGGAACTCCCACAGGTACAGCGTATTCCCTATACACAGCAACATTAAATTCAAGGTTTAATACCTAATCATACTTCAGAGACTTTATCACCCTTGTTTCATAACCATCGGTCCAGGTATTACAATTGTTTTTTCACAACAACAAATTTAGATTTAGGAGAAACATTTGTAATTTATAATACTGATAACAAGATAACATCTGTCAGTCTAGTCTGAGTTTAAAGCAGACTGCAATAGCCATGTTTCACTAAATCTCCGGAATTCTTTCATTTCAGTGCTTAATAACCAAAGTTATAATAACCAAGTTTTTTTCACTTATAGAACTGCAATTGCTACTAGTTTAAATTGAGATCCTAAAACAAAAAAAAATTTAGTTTCATTTAAACAACTTAATTAGTGGTCTGAGTTTATTTTCAACCAGGGATTTCCCCTCAAAACAAAGAACAAAGGAGCATGCTTCTGGGAGGAACCCTTTAAGATGACATCACTCTCACATGGGCGTGACGCTTTAAGATGACATCACCCTCACCTGGGAGCGATCCTTTAAGGTATCGCTCTCACGGCGTGACCTTGGCTGGTTCCCAATATTTCTTTCCCCGATTCCTCCTGACGTCGGCACTGAAACGTCAGAAGGACGCGAGGGAACCTGAGAAAGTGGAATGGGACAATCTCCCACGTCCTATTAAAACTGCTGACTGCTTTTAAAAAATATTTTACAGACCATTAACGTGACTGAATAGTCAGTTGTATTACAAACAAAAGTAAGCGCTCGGTAACGTTTCACAACAGGCCGACGTAACAATGCAAGTTTGTTTCGGTGGCCGAAATGTGTTACGTTTGGTTCAAAGAGAAGCTTAGCTAGTCTTAATGGAATTTTTGAAGAAAGTAATAACTTCACCCTTCGTGAAGTGAGGTGCGGTAAGGTTATGAGTACGGGTGGAAAGGTAACGAGGATGACATTTTTGAGAATTGGAATGCAGCCCTTGGTGTACCTTCACTCTGGGAGTGACCCTTTAAGATGACATCACTCACGTGGGCGTGACCCTTTAAGATCACTCTCACAGCGAGACCTTGACTTACCTTTGCCCTCTCTGCTCTTTTTCTGTATGAGGACATCTGGTGTTGGGGACTCTGAGCGGCGTTGTTTAGGCTTTCTACCTGAAAACAGCAGCACCAGAATAAACCCATACCGTAAAGAATTAGATTAGAACTACCCATAGGAACATAATTATTTAACAACATACAGAAGAGCACCAAAAGCGTTTTAACACGATATAAAAACCTGCTAGTGCACCACCTTGTCGAACATAAGCCAAACCAAAAATAAATGCCAAATTAATTCGCTATCAGGGGAGAGCTAGTTTGTCACGTGTCAACTGTGTTGCGTCACAAATGTGCAACCTGTTTTTGTCGTCTTTTAATAAAAGTTTCACTGGTCTGTTACTTAGTTCGGGTGACCGTACCTTTCCTTTTCCTTTGTGGCTGGACTGTCATCGATGCAGTCGCAGCGACCGGGGAGACCAGAGCGGCGCTCACCTCCCACATGGCCGGCGCGAACATGTCCGCTGAGAGAAGACCACAAGACAAAGAGATCGATAGAGTTGGAGACGCAACGGGCCAAGTTCTCCGCGATCATGCGAAGTAAAACACAAACTGACGCGTGTTAACTAATCAGCACTTGGTACAATTCGCGCTCAATACAATGTCAGGAAGACACGTAGAGGAAACACTGCAAATAAAAAATGCCAGTATGAAACTATGGCAAAGGTAAACCTACTTCGGAACGGTAAAACGGAAGAATTACCGATGCGTTTTTCATCAAACGGAGAACCCGAGGAATCCATGCTTAGTAGCACCTCTGTTGCCTCCACGGTCTCCGTGCTCTCCTCGTCACCATTCTGACAAGACGCCTCACCTACTAAGAGATTAAACCACGTTTTAAAATACATTCGTGTAATACAACCTAACTGACGGCAGGAGAACGTTTTAATTGTAGCCAATAACGCTATCCAAAAAGTTTCGGAAAGACCAAACGGTAAGTTAAGCTGGTGACGCTAGTCAGCAACAAAATATTATGCGGAAACCCAATATCCGTTCGTTCCTCGTCAAAATAAAATTTAAGAGAACATTATATCCCACCAGAAAGCGTGTCTGAACGGCCCGGTGGCGAATCACTAGAACGGAGTTGGGCGAACTTTTACAAGCCTCTTTTTTTCCATCTGGCGCCAGAAGAAAGGTGAATCACAGTGACTGCCGTTCTGAAAGTGCAGGGAGCAGATTTAACCACAAGATGGCGAGTGAGCGAGATGGGGTAGGCACCATCAGGGTGCTGGCTGCTGGATAAGTGTGTGTTCGTATATGCGTAATTTTATATACTGTTACTATACTATGGGAATTGTTTTATCGAAAGAAACTGCCTTTGAAAAGTTGCCATCTAAATTTTAGTTTATGGTTGCAGGTGTTATTTAATTGATCAAAAAAAGATGAAAAGCAAATCATTACTAAAGACACTTAGCACTAAGCTCTTTGCTGTGGAGACCCACCTCTGGCGCGTTGTTTACAAGAAGTACTGCTCATCGAATTGACAGGAACTGAAACCGCGTTTAACCGAGTCAACAGGAGAGAAATGAGATTCTCAAATTTTACCCAAAGGATACACAAACATATTCAAATGACCTAAAGTAACCCCTATATTTTCTGCACCTCGGTGGCATTCCACCTAAATGGCATCTAACAATGCTAATAACTTCACAATTAATATAGATAATACTTTTTTTTTTAAATGGCCATGCGTATTTACACCAATAAACCTGGATAAGTGCTCTCATTTGTTTCTATATAAACAAATGAAATGAAATTGAACAATTTCAGAACTTTTGAATGTTCTCCTACGCACAGGATTGGATTTGGTCTTCTTTGAAAGGATCTGAACTCAAAACAACCCTGCATGAAGAAACACTGGTGCCTTCTTTTTCAGTAACGCCTGCTCCTTCTCTGCTCTGTAACCATGTTACTGGGCCTCGTCTAACAGCACCAGAAGGCTGGACACTTTGTACCGGGATGACGCCCCAGGTGTTCTATAAACAACCCCCTCTTTGCATCTCACCGGCCAAACTCACTGTGAACGAGGTTCTACTGGATCCTGGAGTTTTCCTCCTCGATCTTCAAATTAAACTGTGCAAATTCCACAAGGGATTCACATTGGTTGCATTCACACTAAACTGTGAGGAACTAGACTAAACTATTAGCAATACCTGAGTGCATTTTCATACTGACAAAAAGTAAAAAAATAAAACTTTTTCTAAACATTTCAACATTTGTACGGAACATTTACACGGTTCAACGTTTCATGGTCTGAGGGTGGAACCCTGGGAATGTCTTCAGTGAGCGGTATCTAAAAGGTGTGAGGGTTGAGGTGGCTGAGTTACCTGCAAGAGTCACATCCTCTCCTCCCATCACCTGGGCGTCGCACTGTATTCCATCCAGCGCTGGCTGTTCACAGGTCAGACCAGAGCAATCGAAAATGTGCGCGTCGCGCATGGGTTCCACGATCACGGCAGGGAGTCGCTGGGGGTCATTATTAAAGTTAGAAATTGGTAAACAAGGGGAAAGGGTACAGGGCAGGGATAGCCTTTCCTCTAGACAAGGTGTCCTGGGTTTTCCTGGCTAGGAACAATACTCATCCTCTCCTTTGCTAAAGAAATACAGCGGCTGTACACTGAAATCGACATACAAGTCAATACTATCTGGAGTTTTTTTTTCATAATCTTAAATAAAATCTGGATTCCACAAGAGGGACTGATATTGCAAATGAAAGAATCCCGCTTAGTTCAAAAGTATTTAACACAAAGCAAAATTGATTTTATACATTGATGAGTGAAACCATTTCATACTGTTTTCCTCGGGTTCGATTATTTACCTGTTGCACACTGTCCATGCAGCTGCTAGCAAATTGGAAGACCAGTTCACCATCTCCCATTGTGGTAGTCTCAGAAAGCACAGACCTCCGTAACCGGTCAGGAAGCACAGACTCCGTAACAGGTCAGGAACCACAGACTCCGAAGCAGGTCAGGAAGCAAAGACTCCGTAACAGGTCAGAAAGCACAGACCTCCGTAACAATTCAGGAACCATAGACTCCGTAACAGGTCAGGAAGCAAAGACTCCGTAACAGGTCAGAAAGCACAGACCTCTGTAAACCTTCAGAACCGTGGACACTGAGAGCAGCCAGGTGCCATCCTTAGGAACATCCAGAGAAAATGTAGCCAATCTTGCTCTTCTTCTCCCTGAATTCCTTCAGCGCAGACGCTCAGACTGGCCTTGACCTGTCACAGGAAAAACTAAGCGTCAACAGACTAGCCACACTGTGCCAACAGACCGTCCACTCTATATCAACAGTCTTTACCACCTGGCAGGTCAGACAGACCAGATGAGAAGCAATCTCTGGTGCGTAGATTATCTGGAGGGTTAGAGGCCCTGCACTAGCATGACCCCTAGGTACTGTGGCAGACGGTCTGGTCTGGTCTGGTCTGTTCTGTTCTGGTCTGGTCTGTTATGTTCTCTTTTGTTCTGTTCTGGTCTGGTCTGTTCTGTTCTGATCTGGTCTGTTCTGATCTGGTCTGGTCTGTTCTCTTCGGTTCTGGTCTGGTCTGTTCTGTTCTGTTCTGGACTGGTCTGTTCTCTTCTGCTCTGTTCTGGTCTGTTCTGTTCTGGTCTGGTCTGATCGGTTCTGTTCTGATCTGGACGTACGTGCGCGAGGCCAGCTTTTACACAGCCATTCTCCAGCACTGAGCTGGCCTTTCAGAGGCACAGGGCTCTGCTGGGGTTTTTCTGCGGCTCTCTTATCTCAAGCTGAGGGCTGCACATGCTGCAGGAAGGAAGCGGCCTGCTTTGTCATGGCAAACAAGAACATGCAAACAAGCAGCTGCACTGAGCGGCTCACAGCCCAGGCTCCAGGTCTCTCTCGCTGTCTGAAAAAGGCTTTTCTATTGGGATTTACGTCTTTAAGTCAAACAACCACCTTACACAAACATATTACAAAACAAGCATTTCACTTCAATTAAAGTAAGAAAAACAAGAGTATTTTAATGTATGTACATTTTAAAAGTTTACGCCAACAGCCAACATTTCTCAACTTGAGGTTGGAAGCTAATATTTTACCTGCGATGTGTTCAAAGTTGTTTCTTCAAGGTAATAAAAAGGTTATCTTTTGTTATATTTTTTAATGACGTTGAACAGATCTGCATGTTTTTCTACACCAAAGCTTCGACAAGTGTCCTCTTTTCTGGTGAAATACACCTTAAATACCGGTACTTTAAAACTAGAACGGAACGTCACAGAACTAGGACTTCCCCTCTTTGGGGAAAACACTGATGACTATTTAAAATAGAACTGGGTTTAAGAGTAAGCCATTTGTTTTCTTCACGTTGCTGGAACCTTGCACCGTTCCTAGCACCGAATTTTATTTCAAATACCCAAGCTTTCAAATAAAAATGTGATATTCCACTGCTGTAGTGATAGGATTAAAAATAAAAGTATAAAAGTCGTGATATACCACAACAACAAATCTTTAATCTTTAAGTCCGTAACCGTGAGCACAGCCATGTGTAAAACCGAACCTATTCACTTAATGTCACCAAACAGCACAGAAAAACGCACTAGTCTGTCCTTCGGAAACATAGCTGGACCGCTCAACCACTGTGCCGCTAAACCGTAGCCTTCGTACCTGCCATCTGTAGTTCACCACTCATAGCCGATTTCCTCTTCCTTCCTTCCTTCTCGGCTGTTACTCCGGCTATGACTGTGTAAACGGCGGGCTGCAGCTGTTCAGACTGTACCAGAAAGTCCTGTTATTCACTGTGTTGTTTTCTCTGCGCCCTCCTCCCTCGTTACCTCACCACTCCCACCTTGGTGTCGTGTTACAACGCATGTCAGCAGCACCTTGCCAACCGCCCTCACGGCCATCGGCATACCTGGGACCTGATTAACCCCTGGTGTCCTGTTTCACCCTGAGGCGTTGTGCAGGACAAGGTTCTCCCAGAGCTGGGGAGGGGGGGCGGACCCGCGTGGGGGCTAACCATTCGGTGAATCCTCTGACGTTTACTTCAATCTCACGGGAGGGTACTTTAATAAAGCGCATACTTCAATCTCCCCGGAGGATACTTTACTGAAGGGCATACTATATTTCCCATATTCCTTATGGTGCATATAAACAAATGAAGAAACTTGAATGGAGTTTTGTTAAATAAATTTGAAGGGCCAATTCGCTCTTTACCCCTGCAGGAGAGTGTGTTGTGTTCAGCACTGTCTGTGTACCCCTGCAGGAGAGTGTGTTGTGTACAGCATTGTCTCTGTACTCCTGCAGGAGAGTGTGTTGTGTTCAGCACTGTCTGTGTACCCCTGCAGGAGAGTGTGTTGTGTTCAGCACTGTCTGTGTACCCCTGCAGGAGAGTGTGTTGTGTACAGCATTGT